>PISX010010895.1:0-68065 GCA_004024625.1 Mellivora capensis | reverse complement strand
CTATTTTGTTGATTTCTGCTCTGATCTTTATGATTTCTCTTCTCCTGCTGGGTTTAGGCTTTCTTTCTTGTTCTTTCTCCAGCTCCTTTAGGTGTAGGGTTAGGTTGTGTATTTGAGACCTTTCTTGTTTCTTGAGAAAGGCTTGTACCACTATATATTTTCCTCTCAGGACTGCCTTTGCTGTGTCCCACAGATTTTGGACCGTTGTGTTTTCATTATCATTTGTTTCCATGAATTTTTTCAATTCTTCTTTAATTTCCTGGTTGACCCATTCATTCTTTAGAAGGATGCTGTTTAGTTTCCATGTATTTGGGTTCTTTCCAAATTTCCTCTTGTGATTGATTTCTAGCTTCAGAGCATTGTGGTCTGAAAATATGCAGGGAATGATCCCAATCTTTTGATACTGGTTGAGACCTGATTTATGACCCAGGATGTGATCTATTCTGGAGCATGTTCCATGTGCACTAGAGAAGAATGTGTATTCTGTTGCTTTGGGATGAAATGTTCTGAATATATCTGTGATGTCCATCTGGTCCAGTGTGTCATTTAAGGCCTTTATTTCTTTGTTGATCTTTTGCTTGGATGATCTTTCCATTTCAGTAAGGGGGGTGTTAAAGTCCCCTACTATTATTGTATTATTGTCGATGCATTTCTTTGATTTTGTTATTAATTGATTTATATAGTTGGCTGCTCCCACATTAGGGGCATAGATATTTAAAATTGTTAGATCTTCTTGTTGGACAGACCCTTTGAGTATGATATAGTGTCCTTCCTCCATCTCTTATTATAGTCTTTGGCTTAAAATCTAATTGATCTGATATAAGGATTGCCACCCCAGCTTTCTTCTGATGTCCATTAGCATGTTAAATTATTTTCCACCCCCTCACTTTAAAACTAGAGGTGTCTTCGGGTCTAAAATGAGTTTCTTGTAGGCAAGAATTGCTATTCTTGCTGGATTGTGTTTTTTTTATACATTCTGATATCCTGTGTCTTTTGATTGGGGCATTTAGCCCATTAACATTCAGGGTAACTATTGAGAGATATGGATTTAGTGCCATTGTATTGCCTGTAAGGTGACTGTTATTGTATATTGTCTCTGTTCCTTTCTGATCTACTCCTTTTAGGCTCTCTCTTTGCTTAGAGGACCCCTTTCAATATTTCTGTAGAGCTGGTTTGGTGTTTGCAAATCCTTTCAGTTTTTGTTTGTCCTGGAAGCTTTTTATCTCTCCTTCTATTTTCAATGATAGCCCAGCTGGATATAGTATTCTTGGCTGCATGTTGTTCTCATTCAGTGCTCTGAATATATCATGCCAGTTCTTTCTGGCCTGCCAGGTCTCTGTGGATAAGTCTGCTGCCAATCTAATTTTTTACCATTGTATGTTACAGACTTCTTTTCCCGGGCTGCTTTCAGGATTTTCTCTTTGTCGTTAAGACTTGTAAATTTTACTATTAGGTGATGGGGTGTGGACCCATTCTTGTTGATTTTGATGGGGGTTCTCTGCACCTCCTGGATTTTGATGCTTGTTCCCTTTGCCATATTAGGGAAATTCTCTATAATAATTTTCTCCAATATACCTTCTGCTCTCCTCTCTCTTTTTTCTTCTTCTGGAATCCCAATTATTCTAATGTTGTTTCATCTTATGCTGTCACTTATCTCTCGAAATCTCCCCTCATGGTCCAGTAGCTGTTTGTCCCTCTTTTGCTCAGCTTCTTTATTCCCTGTCATTTGGTCTTCTATGTCACTAATTCTTTCTTCTGCCTCATTTATCCTAGCAGTAAGAGCCTCCATTTTTGATTGCACCTCTTAATAGCTTTTTTAATTTCAACTTGGTTAGATTTTAGTTCTTTTATTTCTCTAGAAAGGGCTTTTATATCTCCAGAGAGGATTTCTCTAATATCTTCCATGCCTTTTTCAAGCCCGGCTAGAACCTTGAGAATCGTCATTCTGAACTCTAGATCTGACATATTACCAATGTCTGTATTGATTAGGTCCCTAGCCTTCGGTACTGCCTCTTGTTCTTTTTTTTGTGGTGAGTTTTTCTGCCTTGCATTTTTTCCAGATAAGAGTATATGAAGGAGCAAATAAAATACTAAAATGGTGGCAAGGACCCCAGGAAAATGCCCTTTAACCAAATCAGAAGAGACCCCAAATCATGGGGGGGAGAAAGGGGATAAAAAGAAGTTCAGAAAAAAAAAATTTAAAAAAGAAAACAAATAAAGAAAAAATACAAAAAAGAAAAAAAAAATATATATATATATTAGACTGGTGACTAGAACAGGGTCATCCACTTAATTTTTAGGTATTTTGGTCTTAGAAGAAACTTCATCCCAAAATTTTAAAGAATGAAAACTGTATATAAGGGTAAACACAATGAAGTGATGGAATATGACTATAAAGATGAAAAGAAATTTTTTTTTTAATTTCTAAAACAGGAGTTGATAAAATAAGTTGGTTGGGAAATAAAGAAAAAGAAAGTGGAGAGAATTTGCTCAGGCTTGTGACTAGAACAAGCCTGGAGCTAGATTTAGGGTATATTTTGATCTACTAGAGGAAGTTTTACCCCAAATTTTTTAGAAGAAAAAAACCCTATGTGTAAACAAAAAAAAAGTTAAATACTATGAAGGATAAAATATGACTATAATAATGAAGGTCCAAAAAAGATTATTATTTTTTGGAAAGGTATTGTTAAGATAAATTAGTTAAAAAACGTTAAAAAAAAGAAAACGGTAAAAGTTAAAAAAAATTAGCAGAAGAAAAAAAAATAAAATTAAAGAAAAAATTAAATTAACTGCATGACTAAAGAATCATGGGGAGAAAGCCATGAATTCTGTTCTTTGCTTTTTCCTCCTCTGGAATTCCGCTTCTCTCCTTGGTAAGTAAACATGTTCTTGGCTGGATTTCTTGTTGATCTTCTGGGGGAGGGGCCTGTTGTAGTGATTCTCAAGTGTCTTTGCCCGAGGCAGAGCTGCACCTCCCTTACCAGGGGCCAGGCTAAGTAATCCGCTGGGGTTCGCTTTCGGGAGCTTTTGTTCCCTGAACGCTTTCCGTAGAGTTCCGGAGGACAGGAATGAAAATGGCAACCTCCCAATCTCTGGCCCAGAGGAGCTGAGAACTCGGGGCCCCACTCCTCAGTGCGCCCTCAGAGAAAAGCCCCGGCCACTCCCATCTCCCTCGCCTCTGGCCGCGCTCCGAGCTCACCCAGCCTGCGACCGGTCCAAGGTAACCCCGAGCTGAGAGCTCACTCCTCGGCTCTGTCTCTGTAGCCGGCTTCCTGCTCCAATACCTGCTAGCTCTGTGACACTCAGACACCCTTCTGTGACCCTGCAGGACCTGGGGCCACGCTGACGCCACGTGGGCTTCACGCCGGTTTAGCCTCTGGAGCGATGTCCCTCAGTGGAGCAGACTTTTAAAAGTCCCGATTTAGTGCTCCGTTGCTCCGCCGCTTGCCGGGAGCTGGCCCCTCCCCCCACAGTCTATCTTCCTGTTGCTTTGGAGTCACTTCTCCGTCGGTCCTACCTTCCAGAAAGTGGTCGATTTTCTGTTTCTAGAATTGCTATTCTTCTTCTCTTCAATCTCATGTTGGATCTGTAGGTGTTTGCAATGGTTTGATAAGCTATCTAGCTGGTCCCCTGCTACCTGATGTCGTCTCAGCTGCTACTTCTCCGCCATCTTGACTCCTCCCTCCAAAATGTTTTAAATTAAACAATATTACTACTGGTTACCTGAAGAAAAAATTGTATTATGAATGGATTTTAAAAGGAAATATAAAGCCAGTGATCCATGACATAACCCATTTTGTAGAAGTTCCAAACCCTGATATTCACAAATATGAGTATGGGCTAATAATTTTTCCTTATTCATCAAAATTTTTTCTCCATGCACGTTTTGTTAAATAAATAATTAGCACTCAGAATTTTAACACAGCTCTGGAAACTACTTGTCTGGAGGATCAAAAATTGGTCTCACATGACTTTTGGCTATATTAAGATATAATAGCACTGCCACCAACACTTACAAAACTAGTGACATTTAAAGATTTCTCATAGAAACAGAAGAAATGGAGAAAATCACGATTTATTTTACTCACACAATTGATTTTATTATAATTAAATTTGTTGTAAAATTAGAAGAAGAAAATTCCTTATTTGGTGCAAGAAGAACCAAGGTCATCTGAGGTGATGTGCTTTTGCAGACGATCAGGAAGCAAATCTGTTTTATCTTTCCTCTCACACACACTGTGTTTTGGCTGTGTGATAATTCATGAAAAGCGAAGACAAGTACAGAATTTTAGAGTTAAATAAGATTTTCTCTTTGAATTGTGAAATTATAATTGGCCAATCTCTAGCAGCTGCCTCTTAGAATTTGTATTTTCCAAATGTTAGTAGGCCCCAAGTTAGCAATAAATATGAACATTAAGTGTAAATCTTTTGTTTTGTTTTATCGGGGCTCACATAGAATTTTTGCTTTTACAGTATATTCTCATCATTCTCCAAACTAATAGTCTATGCCATATGTTACATGGTAAGCATTATTCTGCTAACTAGACTTTAAAGCAGTTAGTGGTTATTTCAGATATCAAAAACTAGTTCTTATAAAACAGAGACTTTCATCAAAACAGTGATGTTACTTAAAATATGTGTTTCCTGTGTGGGTTTATTTTATTCAAGGTTTATTTCTCTCCCCCTCTCTCCCTCTGTGTGTGTGTGTGTGTGTGTGTGTGTGTGTGTATTTGTATCTGAACCATTCAAAAACATGGACAGAAAGAATGTTCCTATGTTGATTTTTTTAATGTAGTGATTATTGTCTCAACTGGAGCCCAGATGTAATTATTTTTTTCCTAAGCCTTTCTGTGGTATTGCCTAAACTACCATCATAAAATATTACTTCAGCCATAACAAGGCTCTCCAGAAAATCCCTATTTGTTACAATAAAAACATTCATATATAAAACACAAAAATAAAACCAATTTTGTTCCAAGGATATGTTTACTTAAGAATTAAAGAAAAAAGAAAACTTCATAAGGGACATTCCATATATGTGAAAGGATCATGACATTGCATTTATCAACAGAATGAAAGTATAATGTAGAAATTAAGTTGGGTTTCCTTTTTGAATTAACATCCTAATTTCTGCCTTGAATGGCCAACTAAATTTGGCACCATGGACACTTTCCTCCCTTCTTGAAATTTTTAACTGTGTTTAAAACAGATCACATCCACCTCCTCTGCATCCACATGCTAACTAGTCAATGGAAATCGAAACAGAACCAAAATAGGCACTTCACGTTGCTGCCAAGAGGAGAAGGTTCAGGGCAAAAGGTGTAATTAAAAGTATGACTAAGCAGACAGTCACATTGAAGAGACTTCTCACAAAAACAAAAGAGGGGAAAATGGAAAACAGAAGCAAGTGTCCCCCAAATATAATATTGCCATCTCGGACTGAATCATTTGAGCTCTAGAATCTCAGCTTTCTGGTATAGGACTCAGTTGCTATAGAAACTTACAACTGGGAGCTAAATAAAGTAATTTCTATGCTAGTGTTGGTGTCTATAACTTCAGCACCTGATGCTAACCAAATTGTGCTCAATAAACAAATTTAAACTTTAAAAGCCTGCAATGCGATCACAATGCTTTCTATACAACTGATTAATCTCAATTGATCTTGGCTCAGAGCAAAAGAACATAAGAAATCTCAGAAACAGAAAAAGACTACTTAAGGCCAATATGCCTGCATCCTTTGTTTTTCTTATCTGATTTCCTACCTTATCCCCATACCTCTTCCCTGACTTAGTTTTAAAATAAAAAGTCAGCAAGCTCACTCTTCAACTCATCGATAATCCTGCTCTCCCTGATCCTTTTAGACAATTTATTCTATATTAAACCACTCCCTCTTGGCCTCCCCCTTTTCATTTATCCTACTCTAAACCTAAAGAACAAAGAAATCGGGCAGCCCAATAGACACTTAGTCCTTAATCCTCCCAACTGGGCCTGTTATTGCTGCACATCTGATTATAAGATTATTCACTAGTTGGCAAGAAATCAAAAACCTGAAGTAGCCCCTTGATGCCCCTGTTTGTATGGGCATGTCAGACCCTTACCCATTATGTCACAAAGCAGTGGGTTAGGCTTTGGTCATACTCTGTTAGGAAAAGAAATGAGACTGCAGGGCCTAAATATATACGTTTGCATCTTTTTCCAGCACCACTTTAGAAAGAAACAATGTTGGCATATCCTGTATGGACCCTTTGTTTTTCTGCAGCGGGGAGGCCACATATTCCAGGCCAATGTTACTGTGGTGATTTAAAGTATAAGAAAATCATCTGAATACGTTACCTTGTTAAAGTACATGACTGTTTTGCTACAAGTAACAAATACATATATTTGCAAATTTGTTTACCCTCATTCAGAGATGTATAGTGATAAGCATTTGAGGGTGCAATTTTCTGTTATAATATTGTTTGTTTCACATTTTACAAAGATCTTGGCTTCAGTTCCAGTGTACACTCTGGAGACTTACATGAGGCTTGATCTGGGATCTCAAAGCCAAGATCCGCCCAGGGCAGAGTATTTGACACAAATAGGAAAGGTGCATTGCCTAATTATGGAAAAAATAGGTCAGGTGACACATTTTTCCAGAACTAATTATTTATATTTCTATCTACTGGCATTATTACCAACAGAAAAAAAAAATGAGTAAAAGAAAGAAAGAGAAACAAAAAGAAAGGGCAAAATTTATCCAAGTTCCACAAAATTGAGTTTTTAAAAAAATCTTTACTTTGAAATGAAGATGCAATTTTTAGGAGGTAATATTCTCTTTTAATTATCAAGATACTCACAAACACCAGGGGAGAATTTGAAACACCAAAATAAGAACTGATAATATGAGCTCACCATGCATTCATAAACCTCTCCCCCTGGGTTCCTCTGGATTCTAACTGCTACCTTGGCTTTTGTCCAATGAGCTCTTAAAAGGGAAAGGGAAATGCTGGAGGGTTAAACCTAAGGATTGACCTGCTACTACCACTCAGTGTTTGACCAAAATTCTCATTAGGAAACAACATGGACTCGTTTTTAGCTGCAAAAAAGGCACCCAAGAGAATAACAGGAATGTATTAGGTTAACTGTCGGTGCTGCCTGTATACCGAAACAGAACATCCTGGGAGAGATATGAGCTATGTCAGAAACAGTCAGCTAACAACTGTCAGCTGGGATTGTTGAATAGCATTTAAATGCACTGAGCAGCATTTGGGAGCAGGTGACTTCCAAGAAGGATGGGGAAATGAAATTTTGTTAGCTGTGGGAATAGAGAAAGAATGGAACTTGGGGACTCTTTTTTTTTAATGTTTGAGAGAATGTATTTCATTTTTTCCTGTCTGTAAAACCTGGACCCTTGCAAATTTGCATGGAAGTAAATAATAGGTTGTATCCTCACACAGTGCACAGCATTTAATAGGCAATTTACGAATATTTGTTTTATACAACAAGGAAAGGAAGAAGGAAGCAAATGAGGGAAGAATAAAGGAGGGAGATTCAAGCTTGAATTAACTCTCACCGAGAAAAAGAACTGGGAGCAGAAGTGAGTTCAGATGAGGCTGAGTATAGGCATCAGAATATTTACATGTTAGCCTGAAGCCCTAAGTGGCAGCTGGCTGCACGGCCGGCCGGCGGTGGCCAGGTGGTCAGTCAGCACTGGCTGGTAGAATTTGGCATTCAAGTCAAGCAGCTGCAAAGCGGAAACTGCCCAGCAGCTTTGTAGAAACAGAGTTACCGGCCATTTTATGGTTCCAGGCTCCCATCCAATCACGATAGGAGAGCGCGGAGGACACCTGCCTGTGCCCACAATGGAAAAAGCAGAGCTGGTCTACAATACAGAGCACCTAGCAGGAAAGACCACATTCCGGAAAAAACACTCCTGTCCCCATCCCTACCCCCATGAGTGAAAGAGGGGAATCATCTGGTAAGTGTGGCTTACTTTGGAGAAATGACCGACCAAAAATCGATAAGACTTTATAGCATAGTGATTTTTCATAGTGATGCTTCACATAGTGAGTTTGTGGGGTAGCAGGGATTAAGGAATAGGTTTGCTGATTCTTAGCTCAAAGCTCTTCTACCACCACTGGTTCCAGACAAATAATTCCCATTTTATCACAATTGCTTTGCTCAGCAGAAACATGCAGAACCTGTTCATAGGCATATCAAAACTGTTAAAATAATTGTTAATTTTCTGTTCCATTAAAATAACCCCCCAGAATGCTTTTCCTAAATCAACATGGCAAAGTAGAAATTGCCGTAAAGACAACCTCATTTTAGCATTCAAAATGTTATAGCTATGTAGCAGGCATAATTTAAAAAGAATAATACAGACTTTGTCTCTGCCTTCTGGATTATTTTCTAAAACAAGAGATTACAGTTATGGTTATGACATTACTGTGCTCCAGAAATTTAACCCTATCATTTTATTGGACCAATTTATCACCAGCCATTAAATCTGTATTATAATACTATATTTACCTAACCTAGGGATTTTGGACAAGGATTATTCAATATGTCTTGTTAAAGCTTTTAAATTCTCTTTGGATTACAAGTGTTTGAGGGACACTATTTAACGTAGAGTATCTATAGACTGTGGACTAACAAAGGGTCTAAATGAGAAGTCAAGTGAATGAAAGAGCCAGGACTAGGATTAAAATTAAAGTCTAAAATCTCTTTGTTTTATGGGACACCTGGGTGACTCAGTCAGTTAACCATCGGCCTTCAGCTCAAGTCATGATCTCAGGGTCCTGGGATCAAACCCCATCTCTGGTTCCCTGCTCAGTGGGGAGCCTGCTTCTCCCTCTTTTGCCACCCATGTTTATGCTCTCTCTCACTCTCTGTCAAATAAATAAATAAATAAGACTTTGTCTATAATAAATAAGTAAAATTTGTTTTATTGACATAATTGACATATATTACATTAGTTTCAGGTGTACAATATATGTATATATTGTGAAATGATCACTAAAATAAGTCTAGTTAATATTCAACACCACATAGTTACAGGTTTTCTTCTTGTGATAAGAACTTTTAAGATCTGTCTTGGCAACTTTCAGGTATACAATATAGTATTAATTGCAGTCACCATGCTGTACACTACATCCCATGATTTATTTATTTTATAATTGGAAGTTTGTACTTTTGACCCCCTTCACTAATTTCATCCATCCCCTAGCCCCTGCCTCTTGCAACTACCAATCTATAATCTGTATCTGGAATCTTGTGTTTTGTTTTCTAGATTCCACATATAAGTGAGATCGTATAGTATTTGTCTTTCGTTTCACTTATTTCACTTAGCATAATGCCCTCAAAGTCCATCCATGTTGCAAATGGCAAGGTTTCCTTTTATGGCTGAATAATATTACATTGTATATGTGTATCACATTTTCTTTATCCATTCATCCATCAGTGGGCACTTAGGTTGTTTCTATATCTTGGCTATTGTGAATGATGCTTCAAGGAACATGATAGTGTTTTTTTTCCTCTGGATAAATACTCAGAAGTGAAATAGCTGGATCATATGATAGTTCTGCTTTTAATTTTTTGAGGAAACTCCATGCTATTTTTCATAGTGGCTGCCCAATTTAAATTCCCAAAAATAACGCACAGTTTCCCTTTTCTCCACATCCTCATCCTACTTGTTATTTCTAGTCATTTTGTTAATAGCCATTCTAACAGGTGTGAGATGACATCTCATTACGGTTTTGATTTGCATTTCCCTGATGATGAGTGATGTTGAGTATCTTTTCATATAACTGTTGGTAATTTCAGTGTCTTTCCAGAAAAATGTCTATTCAGTTTCTTTGCCCATTTTTTAATTGGATTTTGTGTTTTGTTGTTTGTTTCTTTTGAGTTGCATAAGTTCTTTATATATTTCAGATAAGCTTTTTTATATGCATTTATATATGATATATTGCATTTTATATTTATTCCTCCATATCTCTTCTTTGGTGTCTTAGCAAAGATTTTTGCTTATATGTGGAATAAACAGAATTGAGGGCATTATTCATGACTGCTGTAACGTGGTGGACAGGGCACTGAGTTTAGTGAATTAGGAGTTGATTACACTGTCTTTTTATTTGTGTTATGCATAAGGAAGAGTATATATAATAAATATGCACAGTATGAAACAGTAATAAAATGTAACACCTGGGTATCCACCACACAGCTTGAGAAACAGAACTTTATCAAGGCTCCTTGATGTTTTTTCTTAAATCCTTCTCTCTCTACTCCAGAGGAATTTTTTTTTTAATTTATTATTTTTGTGTTGTTTTTTATTTTATTTTATTTTATTTTTTTTGAGAGAAAGAGAGAGCAAGTGATGGGCGCCTGGGTGGCTCAGTGGGTTAAGCTGCTGCCTTCGGCTCAGGTCATTATCTCAGGGTCCTGGGATCGAGCCCCACACCTGGCTCTCTGCTCAGCAGGGAGCCTGCTTCCCTCTCTCTCTCTGCCTGCCTCTCTGTCTACTGTGATCTCTCTCTGTCAAATAAATAAATAAAATCTTAAAAAAAAAAAAAAGAGAGCAAGTGAGTTAGAGTTAGAGAGGAGATGCCTGCTTGCTTCCCCAGGATTTGTCAGCATTATCTTCCCGGACAGAATCAAGCCAGCTTAAGTTGTCAGAGGCAAAGGTAAAGTGCATTATTTTGGCCCAGATCAAGCCTCCAGATATGGAAAAGAGCACCACTGTCTTTTGTGGGTCACCTCAAATTCATGCACTGACTATGTGACCCAGTTTTCTTCCTTCCAGAAATGCTGGTGCTCTTTGAGTCAGTGGAAAATACTTACATTACCCATCATTATTACACTGATTCTGTACACCTTAAGATCCTTCTTCTGAGTTGGAGACAAGAAAGACATGATGAGAAAATTATAATAGCATACCTTCTTAGGAGTCTGGGGGGGAAAAAAACCAAATAAACGTTTCTTTTTAGCCAGATTTCTTTACCATTTTTCCTGGGGTGAAACTTCTGGTCTTTTGAATCTTACCTTCTACATATTTTCTTCCCCTTACTACCTGCCTAAACTTTTCCCTAAAAGGATATCAAGCATTTTATAAATTTAAGTCTGATTACCAGCCATTAGCCATTAAATTACCTTGGGGAAAGGGGATGGAAAGAGATCCTCTGTTGGCAAAATTACTAAATTAAATACTTCAAAGTACAGAATTTACATTTTGTTACTAAAATAAGAGTCCCTGCTTAGGGGCGCCTGGGTGGCTCAGTGGATTAAGCCTCTGCCTTCGGCTCAGGTCATGATTCCAGGGTCCTGGGATCGAGCCCTGCATTGGGCTCTCTGCTCAGCAGGGAGCCTGCTTCCTCCTCTCTCTCTGCCTGCCTCTCTGCTTACTTGTGATCTCTGTCTGTCAAATAAATAAATAAAATATTTAAAATATTTTATTTTATTAAATATTAATTTTTAATTATTAAAATTAATTAATGATTTATTAATTTCATTAATTTTATCAATGATTTTATTAATGATTTATTAATTTTATTAATTATTAAAAATAATTAATAAAAATTAAATTAAATCTGATTTAAATTAATTTATTGAAATTAATTTATTAAATATTAAAATATTTAGAATATTTTTATTTTTATAAAATAAAAATATTTTTAAAAAAAAAAGAGTCCCTGCTTATTTTGGTGCTGTCTTCCATTTGGTTCACAATCAATTCATACATGACAACAGGTATGAATGTCAGATTATATCAAATGTAGCTGATAAAAAGCAGGAAAGAAAAGGAAGAACAAAAACTCTGGAGATATATATATATATCTCCAGATATATATATATAATTCTAAATATATATTTAAAATTATATAATTAAATTATATAATTTTAAATATATATATAATTAAAGTATATAATTAAATTATATAATTATATAATTAAAATAAAAATATATATAAAATATATATTTATATATATAAATATATATATATATATATTTAGAAATCCACTTTGACTATTTCCATCCACTTTGACTATTTCCTGAGTGTCCCAATGAATTCAATTCTAATTTACTTTTGTTGTTTGCTTTCTTGGCTCTTCCAAAAAGCTCATGAGTAAGCATGAGAACTATCATGAAACAACAGATCCTTCTCTTCAGAGGCTGCTACCAAATGTTTTATATATGAAAAATAAATGGCAAAAGTCCATTGACATTTGACACAGATAAAATCTGAAGCTTATGCTTGGAGGGAAAATTTCTTGAGATACTGAAGTCATCATCTAGTTAGCTGTAGGGAGGAAGGGGTGTCTTCATTTCTGAAGCTTGTGGCCAAGTATAGTATATGTGTCACTGCTTCAGGGACAATGTGCAGAACAAAAAATATAAGTGTGAAGAAATGATGGAACGGAAGAGCCAGTTGGCCTCAGAGCTGGCTTGACTCAGGAAAGGAAATGTAAAATTCTGGAAAGCAGCACAGTGATCGCTGAATAAAAGCTCAGACATTGCTTTCTGAGCCATTTTCTCAGCACTAATTATAGACTTTACTACATAATATCATGTCATGAGGACCAATGGGATGCTCTGAGGAAAGGAGGCACAAGGGAACTAGACTAGAATTGGCCATGGCCACCCCTTACTCAAAACTAATAGACCTAATGTGAAAGCCCTTCAGTGACCCTTGTGGGAGGAAATTTTGCCAACTTGGAGGGAAAAAATGAAAACTCAAGTGAGAGTCAGGCTGACACCAACACTGTTCAGTCTCATCAAGTGGCTGATGAGGATCAGGATACTACATTGTTCCCTGAGGATAGAAATGCACCAAATAATGGCAACATGGGGGAGAGAGACTTTAAAAGATTCAGGGAGTATAACAATTAGATCTCAGTGTCTGATGAGGGATATATGTAAATGGACTACTTAGCATGACTAAGTCAATGTGTATTAGGTACAAACTATGTAAAATAGATACCTAGTGATCAGACCATGAGGCCAGGGAAATCTCCTGTAATTATATATGGAGCAAGCATTTTTATAGTGAGTTATGAGCTAAGGAGATAAGGCCAAAAAAAAGCAAGCCAAAAGGCTTAGTCTTTATGGTGTTTGACATTTAAATTTAGCACCATTGGGACGCCTGGGTGGCTCAGTTGGTTGGACGACTGCCTTCGGCTCAGGTCATGATCCCGGAGTTCCCGGATAGAGTCCCACATCGGGCTCCCAGCTCCATGGGGAGTCTGCTTCTCCCTCTGACCTACTCCTCACTCATGTTCTCTCTCACTGTCTCTCTCTCTCTCAAATAAATAAATAAATAAATAAATAAATCTTTAAAAAAAATAAAAAATAAAAAATAAATTTAGCACCATATCATCAAGACACAGCCAGCAAATAAGAAATACAGCAGTTAGTACAACAGAGAGAATCTAATATAGGAATTGTTTAAAGAGTTATTAAAACTGAACAATCCAAACTGGACTAATACAGAGATAGTAACTGAAGGAAGCATGTATCACCCTTAGAATGCAAGGAACAAGGGAAAAAGTTGAGATTTTGGGAACACTAGCAAAGAGACTTTGAGATGTTGTGACTCATCTCTCTTCGAAGTGAGAATTCCTGTGGACAGCTAGTACCTCAAAATCCCAAATGAGATATACTGCTAACCTGGATGATAGGGTCCTACCAACTACTGCAAGTTTCTCCAAAGAAATGCCATGAATTTGGTTCCAAGAACATGGAAGAAAGTAAGCTAGAACAAACAGCTACTACTGAGATTAGAAGCTATGGCTGAGATGATGCTAACAGGAGCATTAGATACCTAGAAGAGGCAACGGGACACCTGAGTGGCTCAGGCGGTTAAGCGTCTGTTTTCAGCTCAGGTCATGATCCCACTGTCCTAGGATCAAGTCCCATATTGTGCTCTTTCCTCAGTGGCAAGTCTGCATCTCCCTCTCCCTCTGTGATCTCTCTCGCTCTCACTCTCTCTCAAATAAATTAACAAAAATCTTTAAAAAGAAGAAGAAGAAGAAGAAGAAGAAGACGACACCTAGAAGAGGCAAGTGCCTCCTCTCTCCAAATGACTTTCAGCTTCTTTCAGTGCCCTCCATTGACAGAACAAACAGGAGGATAGCTAGCAAAGAAGAAATGTAGCCTGCAGAGCAACCCCCCCCCCCATATCACAAATCTGGAATATAATGATTAATAACTGTCACCTCAAACTTACAACCTTGAACCTGAAGGCCAGAGTATATCAAAAGGATTTATTAGAAGAGGTGAACAGTGCTATAGTTTCAGCTTAAAGTTATGAAAAGAAGATATCGTTACACCCTCCTTACATATTTATGAATCCGAAAAACCACCATAATAAAGTCTTTTTCAGTCTAGGTTTACCTATAAATGCAATAAACTCAGGATTTGTCTTTATAAGGTAGAGAATAAGATAAGAGTATCCAGAGTTCAGTTAATTCAAAACTTTTATCATTTCCCAAAGTCTCAATTATCTCTTTCACCATATACTTTCTACCGGAGATGTTAATGAGAAGCAAAATGGATTGTTAATGGACTGAGAAATATTTAAATGCAGGGAGAAAAGAGGAAATAAAAACAATGTGAATATTCTAGAACAGGATAATTGGCCTCTGAATAATTAAGTCAATTCTGTGAAATCATCTTCCCTAGGAATCCGTATTTTTATGGCAATACATCAAGATGACAATTAATTCACAGAAGGGATGAAGTACAAAACCGATATAATTGCTACAGTGGCTGTAAAAAAGTCCAAATGAAAAGGTGAGCACTATTTTCAAGAACAAAAAGAAGACATATGATGGATGTCCCTTATTCCAATTTGTACATCTTTATATTCATGTAAAAGGTAGAAAAGGAGTAATGAAATACTTTTCTAACATATCACAAGTTCAAACATAAATGTATACACACAAATCACATTAAGAAAAATGGTGCAGAGACCTCTGGATAAAATTAAGAGTATTGTAAAACACCTAAAATTTCTTACCTTGGTGTTGGGCACCACATACAATATATGTCTCCTGAATTGTATGTAACTGTTCATTGGAGGTATTCACAAAAACGTAGAGCTATCTTTTGTGTCAGTCAGCCATTGTCCAAAAATACTGCCTAAGAAAACAATGCAAAATTCAGGGGCTTGAAACAAAATTGATGATTCTTATGAATCTGCAGGTTGGCCATTTTGGTTAATTGAGGGTAGGCTCAGCAGGTGGTTCTTCTCCTGGAGCTCCTGTGCTACAGACAGTCACTCTGGAGGGCAGCGGGAAAAGCCCTGCTCCACATGTCTTCCATCCTCTTTTTGCCAACGGGCTGCCTGAGCCCTTGCTTTATTGGTGGCAATGGCAGAGGTATAAAACAGCAAGTGGAAATGCATGAGAAACTTTTAAAATATAGTATCACTCCTATCAATGTGCCAATGTCCAAAGATTATCAGAACTCTGAACTCAGAGTGCCTGGGTGGCACACTCAGTTAAGCATCTGCCTTTGGCTCAGGTCATGATCCTAGGGTTCTGGGATCGAATCCTACATCAGGCTCGCTGCTCAGTGGAGACCCTGCTTCTCCCTCTCTGTCTACTGCTCTCCGTGCTTGTGCTCTCTCTCTCTGTCAGTCTCTCTGTCAAATAAATAAGTAAAATCTTCAAATTAATTAATTAATTAATTAATTTAAAAAATAAAATAAAATAAAGAACTCTGAACCCAAAGTCAAAGGACAGAGAAATAATCCTGACCATGATAAGGCCATAGTGAAAAGGTGTGTTCCAAGAGGGGTGAAAAGCTGGGGTCAATATTCAGTCTACAAGTTTGACATCTGTTTAGAAAGGAAATGATAAAATAAAACAAAATAAAAGGCCATGTGTTTATAGGTAAGAGAAGTTCTTATTCATTGAGTATTTATTCTAGCAGAATTCTAGTGTGAGGATTAGTAGTAGAATGTGTCTCTCTTGAAAACAGAAATAAGACTTTAAAGAAAGAATTGGAAAATTTCTTTAATAGAATAAAATGCTAAATTCAGGAAAAATAGTCAAAATGAACAAGGAAAACCTTTTTTGCTTTGACAGAACATCAGGTCAAGAATGAAGATTATAGGGGTGCCTGGGTGGCTCAGTGGGTTAAAGCTTCTGCCTTCGGGTCAGGTCATGATCCCAGAGTCCTGGGATCAAGCCCTGCATTGAGCTCTCTGCTCAGTGGGGAGCCTGCTTCCCCCTCCCTCTGTCTCTGCCTGCCTCTCTGCCTACTTGTGATCGCTGTCTGTCAAATAAATAAATAAATAAATAATCTTTTTAAAAAAAAGGAATGAAGATTATAGCAAATGATAAGTAAATGCAGACTATTGCTGGGCCACACTGGGCCTCTATATTAGTTACAAAAAGGCTCTCCCTCTGTGGGAAACAAGTCACATCTGGGTTCAGGATTTGTTAAGTGGGGCTTGGACTGGATTTCAGCTACCACCTACTCGAAGCCAGGTCTCATTGTTTGGGGAAAAGGTAATCCTGCTGAAAGAAAAGAAAGCAGGATTTGACTAATTTTGTTGATGTGCCTCACTGACTTGCTATATCTTATAATCTTTATTGATTCACCTTAACAGTTCTCTCAGACGGTAGCCATTCTTTCCTTCCTTGCTTTCCACCTTCTTGCCTTTCTTCCACAAATATGTATTGAAATTCTTCTGGGTACCAAGTATGTTCCAGGCAGGTAGAATGCAACAGGAACAATACAACAAAATCCCTGCCTTCCCAGGCTTTATAGTGTAGCGGCAGAGTCAGACAATGAGCAGTAAGCATACAAATGAATGAATTTTATAGAGTAATAGAGGATGATAAGAACTGTGCAGAAAAAAATAATTGAAGAAGAGGGAGGAAAAGGACAAGAGTGTCTCAACAGGTAATAACCAGAGCAAACATCCTTTGAGATAACAGGTTTTTGTTATTTTTTGAAAAATTTTGTAGGGAAGAAAACTTTATTATTCCATATTTTCATTTTCCTGCTTTATATACATGGTTGGCATGATGTAGGAAGAGATGAACCCTTCTTAATTTACTCACACCTCAATTCTAATTGATTGCATCAGGGTATTTTTCCTAGTACAGCAAGAGAACCAAAGAGAAAATCCAGTCAGAAGACAAATCTTGATAAATCATAAAATGCCCTTATTTTGGAAATCTAGGTTCATTATTTTCTATATATATATATAGAAAAACTGTGGCTAAAGCAAGTGAAAGGTTGGTGAAATTTTACAAGAGATTTTTAAAATAAATGTATGTGTAACACAATTGATGTTATAGCTTATGTGGTTCATATACATTTTTGCTATTTTTAAAATTTAGTATGTTAGGCACATTGAGTTGAACTTAAGATAAATTTATTTGTAACATTTTATATTTGCCATAGTGTTTAATAAATAGTTCTAAAGTCTAGAAAACCTTTCCCTTGGCTATGAATTAATCTATAGAACATTCAAAATGGTTGAATGCGCAAGTTGGGAAAATGAACACATTTGTTACAGTAACAACCCCCTAACGAATTATGGTCTTAAGCTGTTCTTGCAAGTTGTTTATTTAAAAATGGTCCTCATCGGTGGTCCAGTTTTCTGGTTAAAAGGAATTCTTAAAATAAAAACAAAAACAAAACTAAAGTATTTGTGTCTCTACCAAATCAGGAAAAAGACATTGGAAAGCTTGGGTCATAATCACGCTACCATATTAGTTAATTATTGGCTTTTTGAACTCTGAACCCTCTAAATTTTCTTTATCAGTTTAGAGGGACTCTCCATATGCTACTTTTAAAACACATAGCACGATGTCATCAGAATACTTTTAAAACCTTTAGGATCTACAGCATTTTAGACCCACAGAATTATAACATTGCTCTCCTTTTCCTTGATTCAGTGGAAATGAATCAAATGTTATATTGCATAACATTGCATACAGTAAAAGAATTTTCCTCCTTTAATCCTCTTTGATTGCTATAACTTATTTGATAAATGAATTCTGAGAAGAGTAATACATGTTTCACTTTAAACACCTTGGGTTGGCTTATGTGCAAATGCAATGGCCAGCTTCCTATGTGGATCTGAAATGGAATGAAATGGAATTGAATCCATCACTATCGAGTTAATACTTCCTTACTTCCTATGTTGGATCCTTGGCAACTTTCTAAGTTGCTGAAAATGTACCAATAAAAAGTCTGGAGATGAGAAACTTTTGGTAGGATATTTTCTTAATCTTGAATTTTAATCTCTGTATTACAGACATTTTAAACACTCTGCCTGATACCTAATAGAAGTTCAATAAATGTTAGTTGCATGACTTCACATATATGTAACAATGTAAGTATTTTTACATAATAAATGAGGACTAGGTACCCTGTTTGTATCACAGAGGATAGGGGTCAGCAAAAGTTTTTTGTTTTTGTTTTGGTTTTGGTTTTGGTTTTGGTTTTTTAAATCCAGATAGTAAATATTCTAGTCTTGCAGGCCATACACTCTGTCACAAATAATCAACACAAAATAAATATATAAATACAAGTAATAAATGAATGTGAATAGTTTTATTCTACTACAAGATTTATAAAATGGTGATAGGCTACAGCATATACAAGCTATACTTTGCCCTTCATATAGATCATTTCAAATTTCACAGGCTAGTTGAACTACAAGAATGGTCCACATAAATACAGGTAAACCCAAGGGAATTTTGTCGAACATATTCAAAAATGCACTTCTATAGAGTTTCTAAAAATTTATGAGTTGTTTCTGACTCATTTAAGAAAACTAATAGTCCAAATTTTCATATATTTTATAATATTTAAATATGGTATGTTTAAAATATAAGGAATTTTGTTTTTCATTGTCCATCTGATTCAAAACACACGAATACAACTGAGTATGACAATTTACTACTAAAAACTAGAAAGCAATGCAACTTATTTAAATCTAAGTCCTTGTCTTAGTCTATGACTGGCTCATTCACTTTTTCAGTTATTAATTATATTAGTCTGTAAAATGAGGAAGCTTCATTTCATTTTCTCTAAAATGGGAAGAAAACTAGCACAAAACCCTTCAGTGAATGAAGGGACGAACTGAAAAAAAATTTGATTTGGGTCTCTCGAGCTGAGAGGTCATAGCTAATTTTTTTAGTGTGACTTTTTGGAGTATTTTGATGTTTCAGTCTTAAAGGCAGGTTGATGTTGGCAAGATCTTCCAATATATTAAACCAAAAGTATTCAGCCTAGATATCTGAGAGAACAATCTCATAGAACTGACATTGCTGCTGAAAGCCTACAAGAGTCAAATTAAAAAAAGATTATAAAGCATTTTATAAGCAAAGTGCTCTCTAAATGCTTAATAATATTTTGCTAATGGTTTTCCTCTCCTAAATTCCACCTCAGTCATTCGATTTCTTTCCTATATCACCGGTGTATTCTAATTCTTCCTAGTCTCCCTCAGATGTCATTCAGTGAGTTAGAACCATCTGGCAGGCAGCCACGCACTACCTATAACAAAGAGTGGTAATTTTATTCAAGTTCTGTATCTTAAAGATAGAATTGTCATCTCTGTGCTAGATGAGGTGGATTTGCAAAGCTTACTAGAGTAACTCTCTTAAAGGATAAGTTTATTTTTCATAACATAAACTGTGGAGACAACTAGATCTATGAGCAAAACCCCTGGCCACTTCTAATAACACCATGCCCTAAATAGGTATCCTATCGAGCTTATACTTAACAAACCTTCGAATAGCTAATTTATGACTCATCGATTCTACTTCCATGTTTTATTGCCTCTAGTTAGAGCAGAAGTTTCTTTTTTCAGAGGGTGAAAATGAAAAATAGGTTTGCAAGAGCAAGGTACACTTGGGAGTGCAAACCAAAGTCAAATCATGGAAGAATCTCTTTGATCGTAATTCCCTGAATCACATACAGGTGTCGGACCTTCTTAAACTTTGCTGATATTAACTAGGCAAGACAAGGGGTGACTTGTATGCCCAGCCTCTGCTGTTCCAGACTCTTACCTACAGCAGTTCTTCAACCTGTCACAGTGTATAAAAAGCCCTCTGAGAGCAATAGCATAAGCACTCCTTGTGCTTTATGCACAACAGAGACAACTAGAAATGATGAGTTTATTTTGCAAATTTAATTTAGGAGGTTTTTACACTGTGTGCACACATCCTTTTCTGAAAGTCACAGGCAAAGTATTAGATTTCTTTCAGGGCCAACTAAATACAGTTTTTGCTGAAACCCAGTTGAGAAATATATAAGAATTAAACCACATTAGAGAGAATGCCAGCACTGAGTTCATCATTTATGTAGTAGTTTACACTTGCATAGAGTTGTATATGTGAACAAAACTCATCCAGCTTCTGGGATCTATCTTTAACTATATTTTCCCCTGCACCTAATAATATTACCAACATGTAAACAATAAAAATGTGCCTACTTTAGTGCGACTTATGCCCATTGAATTTGGAATTTTAAAAATGAAAAAAAATGTTAAATCCCTGTTCCACCATTTATTAACTTTGTGTTCTTGAAAAACAACTTAATTATAAGCCTCAGTTTCTGTATTTGTAAAATGGGGTAATAAAGGTACTTACCGTATAGACTTATTATGGGAATTAGGTAAAATATTTATATAAGACTGGTAGTCCAGAACCTCATGCACATTATGCACTGATTCCCAAAAGCTTCTAGGGTAGATATGAGCTTATTAAAAATCATCCTCTGGCCAGGCATCTGGCTCAATCCAATTTACCCCTAAGCAAAACCAAGCATTACTAGATAATGAAAGAAGAGATGTCTGTCCATTTAGAGCAGAGCAAGCTACCAGTCCAACAGAAGTTTGTTCTGATTTCTCATTACATATATATATTACATATATGTATATATATAATACATATATATTATATATTTTCACATAAGACCCAATTAGATTACGAAAGAGATGAGGGTAGGGATGGGGAAGGGTAGTCACTGCTGGGGCAAACTATTTAATATGATTTTTGATGACAATGTGTGTAATCAAAACATGACCAGTTCTATTCAAGCATCAAGGACAATCACCTCAGTATTCTAATCCAATGCATGGAAGACACATTTTACTTCTCTTTCTTACAAAAGCAATAGAAGAGTTTTTGGTTTTTTTTAATCTGTAATATATTTCCTATAGTCCATGATGCTTGATCTCCCTTTAAGAAACAACTTTTGTAATGTTCAATAGTTATGAGATATTTTTTACTATTAACATTTTCCTATCCCTGTGAATTTTACTACGTAATGTGATATTAACAAATTCAATGTGATATTAAGAAATTCAACTGGCCTCTTACACAGAAATATTAAATTTTGGTTTGGAGGATTTATTTCATATAAACAATAGTATGGTTTGAACATTTGCTTTGACTACCTTTCACTGGGTTTGTATAAATTAGTTACAAAACCACTTTCCACTACCATTAAAATCTCTAAAATTTGTTTTAAAATCATTAGCAATTTTTTTACTTAATTTACTTAATACTTAATTAAAGACTTATGTCTTTAGTATTACTTCTATCTTATTTGCCCTTATTCCTTAGCTCTGTAATTTTCCTCACTCCTTGATATAAAAAGAACCACACTGTTATTAATCCTGAAGAGTCATGAAAAAGGGAAAAAAAATACCAGCAACAGCAACAAAAAGTTGCTAAAGAAAAAATTAGTGACACTTGTTAAAGCACAGTAATGAAGACTTTATTCAAGGGGTCATGGATCAAGGTTTAGGGGACAATTACAATGGAATCTTACAGTGAGGGAAGGATTGAACTTATTTTGAAATATAGCACTCAATGGGAATTTATAGCCAAGGATCAGGATGAGGATCAGAGGGTAGAAAACTACTAAGAGAAAACATCAGGGGTAAGGGAGATTCTGGCTAAACCAACCTAATAGGATTCTTGCTAAAAACAGACCAGGATGATCAGAATCACCTGGAAGATGGTGGAGAATGAGGAACTCAATTAGAAATGGAGGGTAATCAGATATGGAAGATGGGGTGTTCCAGTTAAACTGACTTAGCAAGGTTCATACTAAAATTATACAATGCAGAGATGAACGTGGAAGTCCAAAAGTTAAGCCCAGTTTAAAAATAGCTCAGAGAAACTTGAATAGAGTTTGGTCAATGGGGGGATCTTTGCCACACTAATGGCAGAAATAATTTAATATATCACTTGAGAAGTTCCTGCCTCAGCCCTATAAGATTGATGTGGGAAACTACTGATGTGGGAAACAAAGACAAAAGAAAAACTTAAATCTCGTTACTGCTTATAGTCCATTGACAAGTCCTTGAAACAGACAGAATGACATTCCTCTAGGAACTCCACTGCCTCAATGTTAATACTTTAATAAGAGCAAAAGATAACCTTAGCTTAACATTATTCTGACCCCCCGGGATCCTTTTTGGAACCTTCCTTTATCTCTACCCCCCAAGATATATGTTGGCAATATTCCTCCAATCATATGACCCACAGCTGAAGGGTCTCATGACTGAGTTTTTACTAGATAGTAATAAAAGACCTTTTCCTAACAGCTAGCCACCTCAAGGTCCTGGAAACCTTGTTTCCAAAATACCCTGGAGGCTTGTGCTGTCCTTGACCCTCTCCCAACCTGGAAGTATAGGATCAGCCACTCATGACCCTGGTGCATGGGTCCTGTCCCTGTGCTTTAATAAAACCATCTTTTTGCACTGAAGATGTCTCACAAATTCTTTCCTGTCAGTTCTGAACCCCACCACTTAAAACCAAGTTACCCAAATATTTTGGAGATATCTTTGTGACTTTACCAATCCATGTATGCAGATTTCCTCCTTCAATTACTATATACCAAAATCCTATCTACCGTGAAAAACACTGAGGCAGGGTTACCAATAGTGAAGTACTATGACTCTCAGATCCACTGTTTGGTTGGCTCAGAACAACCTCCTCTGCCAAACTAATTCCAATTTGAACACAAGACTCAAGTTAGACATGATCTTTTCCTTAAAGACATATCTCACTCTTCTCTGCTCCCTATAATATTCTATCCAAGCCTGTAGCATAACATTTATGACAATTTCATCTCCAACTGTTCCTCTCTAGGATCCAAAGAATAAACAGTCCTTGAGAACTGAATGAGTTCTTTTTCTTTTTATCCCTGCCCCATGCACAGTGTCTGGCACATATTAAACACTTGATTCAAGTTTATGAATAGATGAATTAATGAATGAGTTGAAAAGCTTCAATGACAAATTGGACATACCAATGTGATATAAATACAACAAAAAAAATACATTTATAGGCATCGCTACTTTCTTTTCGTAGCTTCTCATCTTACAATTTTATTTTAAAAGGTTGTCCTAGGGCAGAAACTTTGAGCATTTATCAACTTCATGATAACTGTAAAATCAATAACCAATATTTTCAGAGCACCGATAAAAATGAGGTTTACAAAAGAGAGAGAAAAAAAAATTAAGGATGGCCAGTCAGAAAAGAGAAACTGGAAGAAAATGAGTTCTGCTCTACCTGAGTTGATGGTAATATATGTCTCCCATCAATTTCCCTTTCCTCCAGGCCAAGGCTCTCCTTTTGTCATTGTGATTACTAAACGCTGGAGAGCCTGCTGGTTAACTGATGATCCTGACAAAGCATGCACACAAGCATTGTTAATCCTTTACACCTAAGCTTTTGCCTGTGTACACAAGAAACAGATCTGGTCTCCTGGGAATCCTTCTATTTCAGATGCATATTCAAAATTTGAAGAAGCCTTTGCTCCTATTGGGCATACCCAACATGGTTTTGGGCTGTCACTAAATCTCCATTAGAAGTAATGCTAAATACAAGAAACATTAATTTTGAGAATCTATAGTTTTATAAATTTCGATATAATGAAGTTTAAAAAACCAATCAAATAATTCATTCCTAAAATGTTCACCAAGGGCCCCACATAAATATAACTCTGTTGGGGTGCCTGGGTGGCTCAGTGGATTAAGCCTCTGCCTTTGGTTCAGGTCATCATCTCAGGGTCCTGGGATTCAGTCTGGCATCAGGCTCTCTGCTCAGTGGGGAGTCTGCTTCTCCCTCTCTCTCTCTGCCTGCCTCTCTGCCCATTTGTGATCTCTCTGTGTCAAATAAATAAAATCTTTTAAAAATAAATAAATACATATATATATGTGTGTGTATATATATATATATACATATATATATATGTATATATATATATATTCCAAAGAAAGTAGAAAGCCCTATCCCTTTCTACCTCAGGGAGTTTCCATTCTTACTTTCTAGTATTCCTGTGAGTTGTAACATTGTAAATTGACTGCTTTTCTGAAGTCAACCTAGATTTGCTTTCAGCTACCATTATATTCTAGGTAAGACCGAATGAAAGGTAGATTTTATTTTTATGGACTGGCCACTTTTTTTTTCTTTTTTTTTTTTGGCTTTGTTTACTATCTTCTAATGACTCTCAACCCACCTTGCAATTTTTGTGACAGTTTTGGCTGCTGGACCTGAGCATGTGCTCTCTAAGGGCTTCACCATGTGCCCTGATCCTGTGTGAGACATTGATAAATTCTGTCTGAGATACAAGCCGCAATAGGCAATTTAAAAATATATATTTTCCTCTGTTCTCACTTTCTTCTGAGAAATCTTTCATTCTATTTCTGAGTTGAGTTGATTGATTCTGAACTAGTTTAAACTCAAGGTCTAGAGCAACAAGCTGAGGGAAAAAAAATGATAGAGATATATTTAAAAAGTGCCTTGGTTTTATCTTCTGATTCATTCAATAGAAAAGCTCTTTTATGGATAAAAGTTCCTTTTTGTACACTGTAGTACTCTCAGTTACTACTGGAGTCAAGCATTACAAAAGAGAAGAAAATGATGAAATACTGACAATTTAATGCACACTAAATGTAATGTAAAAGAAGTGAATATTGAAGACTTGGGCTTTATTTGTGATGTTTTTGTGGTATTTCCCTCCCTCTCTCTGTCTAATTAGTTAAATAAGTAAAATATAAAGCTTAACTGTGAGTAGTGAGTACATAATAGATAAATGTAGGGAAGTTCAAAAATTTTTTGAGCTTCACTAAAGTTAGCAAAAATGTGAGATTTTCTGCCTGTTCATGTAATCAGAGTATCTCAGCACTGCTATGAAGTGAAATGACTAGCTGGTAAAATGTTAAAAAAACTTCTCAAAAAGATCTCACTTATCTGCCTAATGCCTTGAACCCCATCAAGAAGCTTTCTGCCTTTCCTATGAGGTTTTAATCCTCACATAAATAAAATTATTACCTGGGAGGGGTAAAATATCAAGTTATGGGACATTTCCAATCCAAGAGCCACTCTTCTAAAGAGGAACTCAGGCCTTGGAATGCCTTTGAGAAAATTTCATATAATAATGGGGTCTCTTGTTGGAAGACACAGATTTTCAATCCATCAAATACTTTTGATGTAGTAGCCTATTATGTTTGTAGAAAGCATGTGGTGGGAATTTAGAACCGTCTTCAGGCTCTTTATATACTTCTAGTTTTATATATACTGAAATGATCTAGGATATGTTTTCTCTATAGTGCTTTTTTCAACAATAAAGTACTCTTTGTGACCTTTTCATTCCTTATCTAATTGACTGCTACCCAACACAATGGAAAGATGCCTTGGTTTATGTATTTGGATAATATTCTATTTATCTATAATTCCTTCCTTTATATGATCACCCACACTGACATCAGATATCATGGAACTCAAGTGCTTGTGGTACAAAAGACTGTCACTATTACTTAAATCATTTACAGTCCTAATATATGGATATAGAAGTTAATTAGCACTCTTGATGCCAGTGACTTCCTGTGCTTGAAAGGGCTCTCTACTTAAACACTTTGCTCTGTATAGCACCCACCACCTTCTACAAATACTCCTGTCTCCTGAGGTTAAAATCTCTTATCTCCTCACCAAAATCCATAGCAAACCTTTTAGAACAATGATTCTTGGATATTGCAGAGGAACTATTGTTTCAGTCATTCATTCAAAAAATAATTTTTGTGTCTACTGTTCATGTTGGAATTACTAAGGATCTTTTAAGAGATATTGGTTATCATGGATACAAATACTCTACTTTCTTTCAGTCTAAACTTGATCTCCCCAATCAATCTTCATTCCCTTACCCTGCTTTATTTTGTTTTTCTTCATAGTACTTATTGATGTGGTTTGAAGTGTTGGGGTTCAGAGCTGACAGCCAGGAAAGAATTCTTGAGATGTCTTCGGTGCAAACAGTGGTTTTATTAAAGCACAGGGACTGGATCCATGGGCAGAAAGAGCTGCACTGGGATTATATGAGGAGTGCCTGATTATATGCTTTCAAGTTGGGTGGGGTTAGGGACAGCACAAGCCTCCAGGGTATTTTGGAAACAAGGTTTCCAGGGCCTTGAGCTGGCTAACTATTGCTAGGAAAAGGTCATTTATTACTGTCTAGTAAAACCTCAGTCATGAGACCCTTCAGATATGGGGCATATGCTTAGATGATGATTGCCAACATATATCTTGGGGGGGAGGTAGAAATAAAGGAAGTTTCCAAAGGAATTTTTACATTAAAGTCAATTTACAGTATCCTGATAATGATAAGCTAAGATTACCTTTTGCTCTTAATTAATTAAAATTATTAATTAATTAAAATATTACCATTGAGGCAGCAGAGCTCCTAGAGGAATGTCATTCTGCCTGTTTCAAGGACTTGTTAATGGACTGTAAGTAGTCAGGAGATTTAAGTTTTTCTTTTGCCTTTGTTCCCCACATCACTTATCACTACTTGAAATTATGTGATTTTTTTTTTAATATTGTCCATCTCTCTATATTGAATACAGACTCCAAGGGGGTGATGGATTTGTTTCATTCACTGCTTTATGTCTATTATCTAGAACCATGCTTATGCCACTAGGCACTCAGTCTTTTTTTTTTTCTTTAATTTGACAGAGATCACAAGTGGGGGGCAGAGAGAGAGAGAGGAGGAGGAAGCCAACTCCCCACTGAGCAGAGAGCCTGATGCGGGGCTCGATCCCAGGACCCAGGGCCGAAGGCAGAGGCTTTAACCCACTGAGCCACCCAGGGCACTCAGTCTTGTTAAATGACTGGCTCAATTAATTAATTAGTCTCCATATCAGATACCACCCATTTCTTCACCGCACTGTGAGGGAGCCTGTGTCACAAATGGGATTGTTTCATAGTCTTCAAGTATACTGGAGTTAAATGAAGGTTCAGAACCAGTGATAGAGACCTACAGTCACTGAAGAGAAAGGAATATCTATTTAGATTCTTCTTATAGTCATTAAACTCTTTTGCTTCATAGAGACACAATTATTTTATTGACCTCCAATAAAGAAATAATAAATAATGCTCTTAGCTGAAACTAGCTTGTAGCTAATTACCTAAAGGTGAAATTTTTATTGCCTATTATCAAGCGTCTTAGCGTATTTACGTCTCCCTCTGTTGATACTTACAAAGGGATGGGGGGCAGGTCTCATTATAAATGACATTTCATAAGATCACAGGATTTTGAATCATTTAAAATAATCACAGGATTTTTAATCATTTAAAATAAAAAAGCGCGTGCATCTGAATTCCTAACAAATCTGTGACTACAAGGATATGCAACCACAACTGTGGCATCAATGATTGATACTCTCTACAGCGTTCTTAGAACCCCTCCAGCCCTGCTCTCTGGAACAGTCTGTAGTGTACAACAAGAAAACAGGGACCAAAGCAGCCAGAGGGAAGGGGAGGTTTTCAAGGAAAATGAGACATTTTATGGATAAAGGGTATTATCTGCATAATTAGATAGAATGCAACAAGTGTTTTAAACAGTTCATTTTGATCATTATTGTCAGTTTTATTTTGCTCTTTCAGAAAAAAAAAAAAAAAAAACATGAACTGAGGATTTAAAGCAAGAGATGCTATTGTTTAAAACTGGCCCTAGGGGCACCTTCTGGCTCAGTCACTAGAGCGTGCAACAATTTTTTTTTAAGTTTTTATTTAAATTCCACCTAGTTAATATACAATATAATATCAGCTTCAGCTGTACAATATAGTAACTCAACACTTCCGTACAACACCCAGCGCTCATTACAACTGCCTTCCATAATCCCCATCACCTATTTCAGCCATGCCCCATTCCCCTTCCATCTGGTAACCATCAGTTTATTAAGAATCTATTTCTTGATTTGCCTCTTTCTCTCCTTTTTTTTTCCCCCTTAAGCATGTGACTTGGTCTCAGAATCTTGAGTTCAAGCTCCAAGTTGGGCATAGAGCTTTTTAAAAAAGGCTCTAAATCTTAGAATGTGTCTGAAAAGTTGTTTTGACAACCATGAAAGCACAGATAGATTACCATAATACATAAACTAGCCCAAGGAGGGTAAGTATGATCACAGAGTCTGTGTGAACATCTAGAAGCCTCCTTCTCATTTTCTGCCAAAACCTAATTACCAAGGGATGAGGGGAGAACTGCTCAATACAGTGGTTAAAAAGGAACATGGTTTTAAATTAGGAGTTGAACCAAATGGTCTTCTTAAAACACATGAGTAGGTGATTTCTAAGGTGTGAAAACTTTCCTACAGTGTTATAATAACAAAATTTTAGTGTGGTTATTATATATGCACAGGAATATGTCAGTTCTATTGTTTGTAATTCAATGAAGCAGCAACACCTAACAGATAGAAAGCACAGAAGTGGGTGTTGAAAAGCTGAATTCTAACAACATATGATTCTTCTACCCATTTCACGTGTTTCTGCTTTAGCATGTCTTCCTCAAAGGCTGAAAAAATAAGCCTTTTCTAATGGTAATCTGAGGTTATACTACAGGGCAAAGGTTACAGCACTGATATTTTAAATATTATTTATTTGGATAACAAGGCAGAGCCAGTTTTAAATTATCCTTGATATCTGGTCTAAGAGAATAAGGTAAAATCTGATAATTAAAGAAGTCAATCTTGTACCTTCAGTTTAGTCAAGTAGAAAAGATACAACAATAACATAAGCAAATTTAGTGAATAGTCCAACAAGTGTAAGTCTATTCTACTTAGTATACAATGAGAGAGAAATGTACATATTTATTTTTTAATAACAACTTTCCACCAAAGTGGAAAGTGTAGCATTAATTTGTAACATGAATCAGAAATTCTGGAGAAAGAAGAAAACAAACTTTGGGTGAGTACCAGTCATTGCAAGTGTATGATTATTACCTATTAAGTTGCTTTATCTTCATATTAATTTTATGAGTCAAGGGATTGAGAAAATATAGGTCAAATTATATTTTTACCACATGGCATATAACTAGTAAGTAATAGAACTAGAATTTTGAACCCGTATCTGTCAGCCTTTAAAGCCATGTTTTTTTTTCCTACCACATTCTGCGGCATTTTCAAAGGAGTTCATAAACTCCAGATTTTCCCCACCATCTTTGTTGTTGAACAAAAGAATGACCTCATCTCTGTTCAGTGACCCTTTCCCACTGTTTTCGCACCCAAGCTTGAGTTAGACTCACATTTCCATTTCTGGGTCCTACAATGCCATACTATCCCCAAGACTGCCTTCAAGCATTGCCACTTAGCTTATTCCCAAACATTCTTCATAATTCATATCAGAGAACCCTGCCATATATCCCTCTAGGGGTTTGTAGGTGGTTAATTTGTTAATTCCAAATTAATGAATTCATACTAAATTATTTGTAAGATGACAGCTTAATTAAATATCACTCCTAGGCCCTTTCCACATTTTAAAAGGGGAATCTAGAGATTTATCCATGCATTCATTCATACTTGGAACAAACAGGTATAAAATACTTTCTAGCTACTTGCAAACACCAGCTATGGAAAACTGATATATACAGCACACACACCCTAGCTCTCAAAAAGACAACAGTCTGGTCCAATAGAAGAAACGATGATTCTAAGTTAATTAAATACAATAGAATGGCATATGGGTTCTCAAAGAGTAGACCCCAAAAGAAAAGCATCAACATTACCTGGGAACTGGTTAATATGCAAAATTTCTGGCCCTAATCCATTCCTACTAAATCAATAACTTTGGGACTGGGGCCTAGCAATCTGCATTTTAACAAACTTTCAATGATTCCAATGTAAACTGAAGTTTGAGAACAGCTGGTGGTGGTGTTTACAATATAGGGAATGGATCCAGACTAAAGGGGGTTCAATTCTTGTTCCACCACTTCCTGATTGAATGGCTGTGGGTGAGTTACTTGAATTCTGTGTGCCTATTTCCTTCTTTATTAAACAAGGACAATAATAGTGCTAATAGCTTCCTGGTACAATTGTTGTAGGGATTAATTAGTTGATAAAAAAACAGGATTAAGTTAGTTAATATACGTTAAACACTAAGACAGTTCCTGACATCAAATAAGCACTCAATAAATGTGCTTTGACTTCATTACAAGGCATAAGTAATTGTTAAAAATTCTGTGTTTTAAGACCTAAATAACTCTTGAAATTATTTATAATACTCCTGTATTTTTTAAAAACATATTTAATTATAAGACTTTTGTTTGGAAGGCTGTTTTATTTTTGAAGAACAGTGGGGGAGGGAGGTGCAATGTCTTAAGTAAAAATATGGATGTTTAAGGTGGAAATATTCAATAAATGAAAATTTTTGTTTGTTTTCAGTAAAGACCTACTAACAGTTCTTCAATATAACATGAAAATAGATACTTATGTCACTTGTTTTTTGGGACTCATAGTGACTCATAATTAAATCTGCCTCTAAGTGTGATATTATTTGTTTACTATTTGAATAATGATATACTTGAGGATATTTTTTTCCTTGAAAGAATGCTAACTTCTTGGGAGAGACATCTAGTCCTTTAAGCACAAGAACTGTGTTTGAGATTCTCTATAACTTGAAAAATTAAGTTGTCTTGGTGTGTCTTGAATTTTACCTAAAGTCTTGCTAGAAAAAAAAAAATACATAAATAAAACTTGTTTAACGCAACAAGAAAGTAGTATCCCAAGCAGAAAATACATTTCCTAGATTCAGTTTGGTGTCACTTTCTGCTTTCCATGAATTGGGGTAACAAGAGCGTTCCTCTGTGCTCCCTGCTCATCTAAGTCTGCCAAGCAATTAGCATCTCTTAACATTTCCAGGCAGCTGCCTAATGAAATGCTTGTTTCTCTAGAAAGATATTTTGCATAAAAAACTCTGTCTGATCCTCTGAAACTAACAAAGGTATTTCCAGTTCAAAAGACACTCTGACATTGCCAAAACAAATGTTCAGATATTTTAAAATCCCTTCCAAAATTTACATTAGACCTATCTACAGAATATCAGTTAAGTCTAGGTGACCATTCAAAAACAAAGTGACATCTACAAAGATCTTTCCTCACTTTCAAAATATCTTCATTCTGTATTTCTTTCAGCATATTATGAATTCCCAGGTACATTTCTTCATTTGCTTTCTGAAATGTTTCCTTAGAGGGAAATCAGAACCATGAAGAGGATGTAAATGAGAAAAAAAGTGCTATTTAAGCTTTTTCCAGCTGTACTTATCTCCATCTTTTTATAGTTAGGAGACCTTTGCCTTGTTCTTGAGGCTTGTGGAAGATGAACAGATTTCTCCCCACTCTTGAAGAAGGTTCTTTTCTAAGTATTTAGAGTTCCATTTTCAGGACACGAGTTCAATTCCCTTATCTTTTTATTTATGCATGCCAGCCTAGAAAGGTTTGAGGCTTAACTATAAGAAAATACAAGTCACTGCAGTTGGAAGATGCAGGATTCTGACTCTTCTACCTTGACTGCATGCACAATTAAGCTAAAAGCTTTGGGTTTAACCTCTATTCATTAGTTGCATATGAACTTGCAAATTTTTGCAATATTTGGCAAGGATGGGAAGTTTCTTAGAGGTTAAGGCAGAGAGTCATTCAGTATAGTGATTGTCAGGATGTATTAAGGTTGTAGAGAGCATGCCTTGACAACTGATAACACACTAGAGTTATCGTCAAGGCCCAGAACTCAGAATAATCTGATCTTTGGAAAAGGTTAAAGAGACAGAACTATTCCTGGTGTCACTATAAGAGCAATAGGATGTTCTTAGGATCAGAACAAAGAAGTCTGCCTCGTAGTCTGTGCTGTAATCAGAACATGCCACATTCAGAGTGAGATGGAACATTTTTCCAATTCCCTACCTGCTCACAGATACCAATCATGTCATAAACATAGAGCCAAGCAAAGTGAATTGCGTTGTAACTTCTAACACAGACTTTTGTAGCTGATATGCCCCAAAGGCAGAGACCTCAAGAGAAACCAAGAACCTTAAAAGAAAGAGAGCTAGAGAGAGAGAGAGAGAGAGAAACTAATCAGGAAATGGATCAAGACTGGATACCTTCAATTCTAAGAATTCTAAGAATCTTCAATTCTAAGACCAATGATGCTTATGCTTAAATTACATGGGTTATATTTTAGTGACAGAAAATGAATAGGAATCCTGGGTTTTAATATAAAAAACTTAGACTGACCACTGCTCTCTTGATTCATGACTTTTTAATCTTTTATGTATACCCTGTTATAGAGAGAAATCTAAAGACAAGTTTTCTCCATATAGCAATAGTAAACACAACATAACACACACACACACACACACACACACACACACTAGTTGTCTTCATTTAGTCCTTTCTAAATGAACTAAAAGGTTCAGACCTTGTCAAAAGGTCTTGGGACTTTTGTTACTACATACAAAACCTGACATACAATTTGCTCAAAATGTCTCAGCTGGAAATTTACTTGGACCTTATTGGTTTGTAGCGAATGGAATATTCCCATGTGGTTGTAGCCCTTGCAGTGGCTCAACCTGAAATCTTAGGAAGCAAATTCTAAGAGCAGAGAAAGTTTTGAATTTAATACAGTGGAGAAAAAAAGGTACTGTCTGCTTTGGCTAAAAGTAGTTATTGAGAGTTCATCATGTTGGTCCTTCTGTTCCAATTTTGCTATTGTTATATCTGTCTTAAAACTTAAGAAAATGAAAAAGAAAGGTAACAATTGGCATATTTAAGTCACTATATTACATAAAATACTGTGCCACACATAAACAAATCCATCCCCCAATGCCAAAATAACACATTATAGGAGAGCCTCAAACCAGCCAATAAAAACTCACACGTGTTTTGATTTTATTGCTATGCAGGTCTTCTCAGTAAATATTTTATACAGTGATAGAAAAAATGACAATTACTAGAGTTTTTTGAAAGCTGTCAAAAACTGCAAGTTTTTTTTAATGTATTTAACTTCATAAGTAGTCATACAGAAGGAATATTTATCCCACCTAATTTATTTTGTCTTACCAAAGTCCTAAACAACTTCCCATATATCAGACATTCAGCAACTGAAGTACACCCACAAGGGCCAAAGCTACCAGTGAATTTGGCCAAACCATTAACTAAGCAGTCCCTGAAGTCAAATTATGATTCATGCAGGTTGACATTGATCAGTCAATTTAATCAAAATGGTCCATCTGGAGCATTAAAACACAGCTAAAAAATAAAAAAGGAAGAAGTGAAGGAGATTATCTAGCATGGATCTAAGCATTTTGTATTTTAAAATATTTTATTATTGATCAAATTTTAATACAGTTTTTGAGAAAATAGATGTATGGCCAGCTAAGCATTCTTATTAAGAAAGAACTCATGTAAAAATACTTAAAGATGAGATGGTAGGAGGCCTGGGATTTGCTTCAAAATAACCCAGTGAGAGGGAGTTGGGGGTGGCAATTAATAAGGTAGATAGGATGACCATATAATTCATTGTGCAAATTGGAACACTTTTGAGGGAATGGTGGAAAGTTAAGATAATTAGCAGTCATTTATTGATTTAAACCAGGAAACATGATCAGCCTAAGTTTAGCAGAAGTGAAATAAGGCAAGGATTGAAAATTGTGGAACCTAGGTTATGGATACATAAGCAGTTCATTATACCATTCTCTTATATTTGTATACACTTGAATTTTTCCATAATATAAAGAACATTCAATATCTGATATTAATGGCAATATGACTTTGGTCAGCTCCTCTTCTGCAGAGTCCACTGGTCTTGATGTGATGGCAAAGATCTCTTCCCTTTCCAAAAATTCTGAAATCAACAGCAGGGAAAGTTGAGCCTGACTTTGATAAGAATGAAAATAAATATGGAATATGAAGAGAAGAGTAGGAGGGCTTATTCAATCATGTCATACCTAGCAGATATTAATGATATCTTGAAAAATAGAAATAAGAAGTAGCTCAATTCATATTCTGTAAAAAGGCATCACTAATATGAGTCCTAAGGAGAAGAAAATAAATAAAAGACAAGTTTGTCATTCTAAGGACTTCTCTCTCCCTGAGTAAACAATAGTGCTACAAACCTAGTAAGCATGGTTCAAGTATCACTGAGCGGGTAAGGCTTACATCTGATGCACATGCATGATGCTTATACATCAGTTAAATTGCCTCTATATATGAACAATAAAAAACAACCAAAGCAGAGCAGGCACAAACCCTATGAGTCACCTCCACCAGATGTCTTCATCAATATGGATCACTACTGCTCTTTCCATCCTAGGGGGATCTGTATGGATTATAGAAGCCAATATTATCTAAATCTTTAGGCTGAATCCATTGTACTATGGTCTGTTTGTCTCCAGCTGTGACCATGAGTATCATTAATTGAACTTGGGCATCTCATCACTTCTTATATGGTAGCTCATCCTTATATCTATTACTCATTCATATATGTAGTGATATGAATTAATTCATTAGTCCTAAGGGAATGTTAAACCCTGGTAGTCTAAGATTGGATACGGTTGGGAAAAGCAAGTTTGTATAAAGTTCTTAACCTCAAGTTCTTCTTATTCCTCTACAATGTAGAAACAGATCATATACTCCAAATATAACCACTAGCAATGGCTGAAGAAATTGGTCATTCCTAAATTATTATTTTAATCCACACAAAAACCCTATGAGATATTAGATATAAGGTATGTACTATTATTATCAACATCATTTTACTGATGAGAATTTGAGGCAGAAGGCTTAGTAACTTATAAAGCTTATGCATATGGCTAGTTGCAAAGCAAGGATTTGAATCCAGGCATCCTAATTCCCATGCTATGCTCTTACCCACAAAATCTGTCTTGCAAGGCAACATGTCCAAGTAAGTAGTTATGACGAGCTGTACTGCAAGCAACTCAAGATTAAAGAAGCAGAGTGCTGTGCTTATATTGACTATATGTTCCCTTCCAACAAATATCAAGCTTCTTTTAAAAATAAAACAAAAGAAAACAAAAAAGTTTCAGGTTTAAATTTCCCAGGAAGGGCACCTGGGTAGCTCAGTTGGTTGAGCGTCTCTGCCTCCAGCTCAGGTCATGATCTCAGGGTCCTGGGATCGAGCCCGGCATCAAGCTCCCTGCTTGGCGAAGTGCCTGCTTCTCCCTCTCCCTCTGCCTGCTGCTCTGTCTACTTGTGCTCTCTCTGTATCTCTCAGTCAAAATAAATAAATAAAAATCTTAAAAAAATAAAATAATAAAAATAAAATAAGATCTCCCAGGAAGTGAGGGTCAGTCACTTGGTTCTGGACAGTGTATTTATATGAGTATAAACCAGAGTTGGCAAATGATGGCCATTGAATAAAATTCAAACACTACTAAAAAAAATTGGAAGTTTTATTGAGACACAGCCATGCCCACTCATTACCGTCTATGAATACTTTTGAGCTACAATGAGTAGTTGTGATAGAAATTATATGTCCCACAAAGCCTAAAATATTTCCTATCTAATTCTTTACAAGAATTCTAATTCGAATTCTAATTCAAGAATTAGAATACAAGAATTAGAATTTCCTATCTAAATCTTTACAAGAAATTGTAATTTCTTTACAAGAAAAAGTTTGCCAATCCCTAGTTTAAGCCAATTGTAGTAATTCTATTTCCCTCACTGTGATTGGTTTAAACAAAAGCAGGTGATGCTTTATCATTCTTCTTGTGATGCTTGGGGAAGTCTGTGTGTGTGTCATGGGGACACATGAGGAAGTATATTCTTCAGAAATAAGGAAGAAGCATGTGTCCTTTCAGCCTTGGAACACTGTCGTACAAAGATAGGATGCAAGGGCTTGTTATAAACTGTGTTTCCCCAAAAATATATGTTGAAGTCCTATCATGTCTCAGAATAGAACCTTATTTGGAAGTAGGATCATTGCAGATATAATTAGGTAAGATGAGGCCATACTGAAGCAGGGTGGGCCCCCAGTCCAATGACTGTTGTCTTTATAAGAACATGGCCATGTGAAAACAGAGACACAGGGAGAATGCCAGGTAATGATTAAAGCAGACATTGACATCTACAATCTAAGAACCTAAGATGTACATTGGCATCTACAATCTAAGAAACACCAAAGACTGCCAGCAAATGACCAGAAACTAAGACAGAAGCATGGAATACATTCTCCCTCACATCCCTCAGAAGGAACCAACTCTGTAATGGTCTTGATTTCAGATTTCTAGCCTCTAAAACTATGAGAAAACATGTTTCTCTTGTTTAACCCACTGAGTCCTGAGAAACTAATACAAGGTTGTTGCAGCAACTTATGTTCATAAGGGGAATAGGCTGAGGACGAAAGTCAACATGCCAAGGATTACAAGACATAGATGGAGAGATGGCACACTGGGGATGTAAGAACCCACTGAGCTTACCAAATCTAAAATTGTACCTTTGGATTTCTTACCTTAGATAATAAATCCTCTTATTGCATAAGCAACTTTGGACACTGTCCTCTGTTATTTGCAACCAAAACTATCAAAAATGGTATACCGCACAGCCTTATCTTTTAAAGCAATCCTGATTTTAAATATTCTATTTCATTGTCCATATAAATATAGTCAAAATTAGTAACAATTGCTTTCTTCTCTTTGGTTCATAAAATGAGATGACTGTAAGCAATCTTCATGCTGTGAAATAGGTAGAAATGAAGGAGGGAAGGTTTTATAGGCAGAGGGCAAGGCAGTAATGCACAGAACCACAGAGAGTAAGGCAGCCAATCTGCCAAGTGATTAGGACAGGTATCAACTATTACAATCCACTCTTCAGTTATGAGATGTGATTAAGCAGAGTAGTAAATTTTAGAAAGACTGGGTTTGTTATCAAAACTGATTTAGACTTCTCTAATGAATGGTAACTTGATTTCTTGATATGCATATAAAAGCCAAAGGATTTTTAAATGAACAAATTTTAGAAAAACCACAGACTCACTAAACAACATAAAGTGTCACGATTTTAAATGCAAACATTAAGAGAAAACCATCTAGCTATCTGTGCACATTTCACTGTTCACATTTGCATATGCACTAAGGGATAAGATACAATAAGCATTATGAAGTGACAGGATAGATCTCTAGGCAGAAAATGTCAATAACAACTGAAAAATTGAATATACAAATGGACCATGGCCAGACCACATATAAAAATAGAACTCTGACCCCCAACCTGCAGCAACATGCCCAGGAAACCAACTCCCTTATCTACAGCAAACAGCCCAGGAAGCCAACCTGTTATAGGTCAGACTTGCAGAAGCCAGATTGCTATCAAGTGATAATCCAGGAAGCTAACTAGTAACTTCTGTAACAGTCAGCCCAATATGGCCAGGACTTGATTAATAACTGATGGCTTCCCTACCTTTTGTTCCCACTTCCAATGTAGCACCAACCAGAGAAAATTAAATATTTATCCCTAACCAATCAGGTAGGACAATCTACTTCTAAGTAGCCTGTCTACAGCTTCCGCATGCCAACAACCTCCAAATCAGGGCACACCTGAAGCCTTCCCTTTTTCCACTTAACGAAGCTTTTCTAGTCCCTTTCCTGCCTTTGAGTCTATGCCAAAACGCAAGTGATAATGGTTAACTTCCTTGTTGTGAGCAAGCTCAGAATAAATAGCCTTAGTTTTTTCTCATTTGGTTGACCTTCATATATTTGCACACAATTAAGTTTATATGAAGAAATGCCCTCTCACCACCTCCCCTCAAGAACTCCAAAGTCAGTGATTTTCATGATTGTGGTTTTAGGGGTAAGTCAGGATTCAAAATTAATACTTGCAAAACTTTCTGAAGTGATACAACCCTAACTACCACTCACTGTCCACTCCTAGACTCACAGAATCACATCTTCAACCAGCTGAGTATTGGTGGTTTATTATACTCCTCACTTATATGAAGCAGAGAATGCTTGAGAACCATCAAGCACTATCTTTAGCTGAAAGATGAGGTATCTCTCAAACTTGGTTTAAACTAGTCTCCAGAAAAAAAAAAAATTATTTAATACCCAAGGTGTGGACAATAGCTTGATTTATAAGTTAACACCATTTGATTATTATTCAGAGTTCAATGTACATGGAAAATAATAAAGAGAGAAAGACTTCATTTTAATTGAGATGCTTCCTAAAATTTGGCATTTCTTTTAACCCCACACAACTCAGCAAGCATTTTTATACCCCATAGTCCTGCTTAAATATGTAGTGATATCTCTTATTGACTTGACTTCCTAAGGCACTCCTCTGAAAAGGTACTAAAATACTGAACTTATTTATAAAAAAAAAGTTCATACAGAGAATTAAGATTTGATGGAGAGGTTATCAGATTCTATCCATTTCTACAGATCGGGCTCTTATTCCTTTAATATTTGAATTAGTCTGCTGATCATGTGATGTATTGACCACACGATTAATATCATATATGACCATATTTCTGTAGTTACTAAACCAGTCTTTCCAGACCATTTTCATGCCTGCTGTCATCTCCAGTGTTTCCCTATTGTCTTTCTGTATCAGTTCGAAACATCTAATCCTCAGTCCATTTCTCTAATGTCATCCCTCAGTTCTTTATATATCGTTTTTATACTACAACCAATCAATTTGCTGCTCTAAATAATATTTCCATTTTTTCTGTTAACCTCTTTTCATACTATAAACAAAGGTTTTCCTATTGAAATTTAGATATACAATCTCCTTCAAGACTCAGTTAAAACTCCTCTGCTTCTGGAGGCCTTCTGCCTCACTAACTCTCTCCAACTTTCTCTCCCTGTTTCTCTCTCTCCTTCTCTCTCTTTCTTCTGTACTTGGATATGCATAATACACTAATGTATTATGGAAAGGATACGACCTGCCTTGAAATGCTTGTCAAGTGTATATGATTTCTTTTATCTCCACGTTAGATTAGAAACCTCTCAAAGGCAGGAATCTTGCCCTTTTGAATTGTCCTGTATCCCCACCAGACCCACATAATGTAAGAACTTAAATGTGTGCTATTTGACTTACCCATGCTTTCTTTCATCCGAGTGTATTAAGCTCATCAGCAGCTGGTTGAGCATGCTGATTTGAAAATGTATACAATAAGCGATACATTTCATGTTTGGTGAATAACTGCTCCCACTTTAAAATTCTAAAGTGTAGCATAAAAATAGCATATGACAAGGCTGTCCATCTGGAAGTAGCGTTCTGTGCATTGCAAAGTGAGAAGACACTAAATCCTGAAGAGGCCTCAAATTGGAGAGATCAGTGAAGTGTTTTGCCAACAGGAAAGGAAGATGATTGCTTTTCTCAAACTGTGCCATGTTGCCAAGTATAGGAATCCAGCTGTTATGTGAGATTTATACTCATTTCACTTAACTATAAATGCATCATGCACCATTTTTCTTTAATTACTCAGATTAGCTGGGTAGGTGTAGGTGATGCACTGAGGTCTGAGCATAATCAAAATAAGCTACTGTGATAAAGTGAAAGGAAAATATTTTTGTAGTCAATGGAGGAAAAAGTATGTTTATGTGAAAAAATAAGATCTTGTCACTGCAACAATCTAATTAGTGTTAAAATCTCTTTAGTTATCCAGAACTGAGAATCTTCCAATTATAAATGAAGTCATCTTGTAGGAGAAATCTATACCACTTTTTTTTTTTATTCTTAATTACTTTTCTGCTTTGTCCCCTCATATTCAGGGCATTCCGATGGACAGCTTTATCCTCTGTAAACATGTTTGCATTCCTTTTTCCTCAAATCTCTGGAAAACTTTTAATTTCCTGAATTTTGACATCAGAATTCCTTGCCAGATTTTCAAAACATCTATCCAATTCTTCTGCCCTTCCTAAAACAACTCAATTCTTATATGAATTTCCAGCTGTTGTGTCAGTTTTATACTTGTCCAATTTTCTCTGTTAAATACTTTTAAGATTTTTCTCAAAATGTTTCATATCCTCAAAATAGCCCCTATTCTGTCCATCATATTTGGAAACAATTTTTATCTCTTATGGAAACCTTCACTGACTTCTTAAACTTGGTTCCACAACCTGATGGCACCTGCTTCATAACGTATCTGCCTACAGACATCCACATATTTTCATTATCCATGCTTAACATCTGTACATATATGCATGTGTTTTGTTCATTAATAAATGGCCAATAAATTGAATACAATTTTGTTACTCTTTGATGTTCATCATATTACAATTTTATTGAAAATAAAGGCTTTATTATCTTATATTGTGTCAGACCCCTTAGCACCTAGAATAATGCCATTACAAAGAAGGTATTAATGATTAAAGTGATTAATCTAAGGTAATGAACTTCCGTTGTTCTGCCCCCCTTCCCATTTTCCACACAACCATTATAGCCTCCTTCAAGTGCATGGCTCCTGTTGAAATCCCAGTTTTAACTCTATTCTGATGACTCACAAATATTGTTCTATCAGTTATTACTATGTAGCATATCCACATGAGTACAGTATTCCACAACCATTTATAATTTTTATTAATCATTATAATTGCCACACTGCACTGAAATGGTTCAGTTGCTTCTTGTGGATAGATAGCCTAATAGCACTGCAATGAGCTCTGTCCATTCTCCATCCCACTTCGATTCTTGTGAACTCTCAAGTTTCACATGATTTATAAATGTATAGCCTTTGCATAACAATAAACCCTGTCTTGTTTTGCAAATGTAATCCTTTGCACTTTTTAAATTAAATAAAATTTATTTATTTGACAGAGACAGAGCACAAGCAAGCGGAGTAGCAGGCAGAGGGAAATGGAGAAGTAGGCTCCCTGTTGAGTTAAAAGCACGACTCGGGGCTCAATCCCAGGACCCTGGGATCATGACCTGAGTTGAAGGCAGTTGCTTAACCAACTGAGCCACCCAGGTGCCCCTACACTGTCTTAAGCCAACTGAAATTTCTTAGACATTTGCCTCAAGTCTCACTATAGTGTTTTTCCAGGCCAAGTCAGTGCATTAATCAAGGATTTGTGAATAACAGGGCTTATAAAAAAAAAAAAAAAAGGAATCAGACAGCAGAGTAAACACATGTAATAAGATCTGCGGAATTATGGTTACTTTTAAGTGACTATTTTATCTTTCCAGTGACTGATCTACAAGAGAGAGATAAAGTTTCAAAATTTTTAAAAATTGTCCTGGTTTTCAGTAATCCTCTGAGGAGACAATGACCTGTATGACATCAAATATGAAAGGATAATTCAGTTCCTTAGGCATTTAGTAAGGATTCAATTGGGTCAGAAACAATACCTTGCCTTATGAAGAGATGTACTTCAAATTTTGCAAACAGGCATAAGATTATGATCCAGGAAATACATAATTTGTTTATTTACTATGCCTCTAAGCTAAAGAATATACAAAGCTCTAAATTCTCTGAGCCTTCTAAAGGCATGAAGTTCTCACTTTGTCTTTCTCTCTCTCTCTCCATATATATATATATGTATATATATATATATATATATATATATATATAAAACATTTCATTTTTCTAACTCAGGAAGCAGCAGTAATGAAGCATTTTGGAATTTCTCTACATTGAACACAGATTTTATAGTAACAAAAAAATGTGCCACAAGCATGTGACATATTACACCTCCTTTTTTTATAGGTTATGTTTTGTGTGTGTGTGTGTGTCTGTGTGTGTCTGTGTGTGTGTGCTCTCTTATTAAATGTTATTTCTCTGAGTTATCTAAAAACATTAGAGTGCTAAAGAGTTTCAAGCTCCTTTCATTTAAGAATTGTGCAACAAAAATGATACCATATATAAGAATGATTTTTTTAAAAAAACACTAATGCTTGGAGCTTTTAAAACAGAATTCTGAAGTGTAATGTTTCATAAGGGTCATACAAAATCCTATAGAGAGCAATATGACTTTGAGTGGGGAAAGAGGGATGTACCACATATGGCTTACAAATTGCTTCATCGGATTCTTCACGTTTGCAAAACTCAAGAACAGCAATTCCGATTGGCTCAACAAGTTTATGCAATTACCTTACAGATGCAGTAACAGTGAAGAAAGTTCAGTTCAATTTCTGCAAGCACTAGTCCAAATGAGAACTGCAAGCAAAGCAATGAGTAGTGATTTTTTTCCCCAGTTCTTAATGCTCTAGGCAAGGGATTCAATCCTAAGGGCTGTGCTATTGAGAACAGGGAAGAATACTGAGCAATAGGGAGTGATTTCAGTGTGTGCTATTGTTGGCACTGGTGGAGAAGAAATAACAAATCAGAAGGAAAAATAAAGAGGCAACTGGGAATAATAAAAGATAAGTAAGACTATCAGTGAAAAATAATATTTTTATAAAATGATAAATTGCGGGAAAAGATGTGTTCTCTTGAGACACAAAAACTTTTAGAAGAAGCCGTCTGATCTTTAGAGGACTGGAAGCGTTAATAATGTACTTGGGGATATTTAAGTTATTGTTACTGGTTTGCTGATATTGCTGTTTTTAGCTTCCAAATGGCTTTTGGGTAAGTAACAATCTTCCATTTAAAATCTGTCTGCCCTGCTGACACTCTCTGATCACATTGCTTACTCAGAGCAGGTGTTTCATGAAACCAGCTTTCAGTGCCAATAATGAAGCACCTTAGAGGGTCCATATCTCAGCACAGATGTATGTAGTTTTGAAGTCTGAAATCTCCGGTGTGCTCAAATTTGGAAATTTAAAGCAAAGAGCAAATAGTTTTCTTGTGTAATGTTAATGTCTTTCTCTTCTTCTTTAGAAAATATGTAGGCTTCATGTGTTAGAAATGGATGTTATTTTCCCTGCATTATGGCACCGTAGGAAAGATCTGTGAGGCAGAGAAGCTTTTATTCTCATTATACTGTATATGTGGAAGCACTAAGAAATATGAAATCCTTCACTGGTGCAGACTAAAAGATTTCCATTTCGTCTGGAGGGGAAATGTGCCAAAGTGGCTGAAAATAATTCAAGTAATTGGCAAAGAGCTGTACTCTAAGGAGCCTTTTGGTGTAATTTGATTTTGTGCCTTTTAGGGGAGCAAGTGAGATGTGATTCTACCTGCCCCTGAGGGCCAAAAGATTTTAAACATTACAGAATCCTTAAAGTAGATGATGATGAACTGCAATGTCGAAAGACACCTGGAACTGTGATATTCTTGAGATAATAATAATAATAAAGATAATGCTCAACTGAGTTAAAGAATGTCCCTTACCATGCGTGGTCTGTATTTTGCATTAACACTGAGAAAGCAGTTTCATTTAAGAGCTACATGCTCCTCTGCCTACAAACTTATAGGATTGTTGCTAAATTCTGTAAGTGTCATTAGTAATAATGGATGGCAACAACCAGCTCAATCAGAATCAGCCTTTTATAATTTATATATGGGTGCCCATGGCATTACAATACAATGGCCCTACTTACCACAAGTCCCAAACTTGCAGGGCCCAAAGTTTGTTTTGACATAGTCCTCCATAAGTCCCCACCAGCATCTCCTCTCATTATGGCCTCTTTGTGTATCTTGGATCTTCCTCACACAGAGGCTGAGAGTCTATTAGTTTTCAATTTATTCCTCATCTATTACTAAGGAAAAGACAGCTTTTTATGTGTTGCTTTTTCTTTTGGGGAAATGCCAGTTTCTTTTTAAAATAATTTTAGTCGTAGAATTTTAAGCAATTTTACACAAGGAACCTAAAACATTTCTCTTTTTCTGAGACTGAATATAAGCCAGCCTCTGACTATATTAATATTTCTCACATGGAAATAAGTAGGAGATTTGAGTTCTTATCCACTCCAAGACTATACAGCCAACTTGTAACTTCAGCATTAAGTATGTCTACTTTCTTTTCCCTTGCTTACCCACAGAATTAAGGAAGAAGAAGAAAAGGCTGAAGGAGAAGCCTCAGGACAAGGCCATACATGTATAGTACAGCATACTAATGTGGGGCTCTGGAGAATCCTCCCACCAGCAGGCCATACTAAACTGCAGGAGTCCTCAGATATTCCCTTAGCTAGGTGGTTCTCAAACTTTAGCTCAAATAAAAATTACCTGAGGGCTTGTTTAAAAATAGCTCGATGGGACCCACTCTCAGAGCTCTTTAATCCATAGGTCTTAGGTGGGGTGGATATTTATATTTTTAACACATGTCCAACTGATGTTAATGCTATTTGTCAAGGGACCACACTGTGGTTCAATAGCCCCATCCCTCCAAACATTTTATTTCCCATACTCCCCAACAATTTTATTTAGCATACCATAAGCATCACACAGAAATATGTAATATATGAAATTCAAAACTAACATTATTGTCTAAGAAAAAATCTGTGTTCATGTTTTTATACAATTCTATGAGTAAAGTGTCCCTATTTCATTATTAGTTTCAATGAAAAACATAGGATTTAAAAGTCCGTAATGGGGGGGTGCCTGGGTGGCTTAAAGCCTCTGCCTTCGGCTCAGGTCATGATCCCAGAGTCCTGGGATCAAGCCCCGCATCAGGCTCTCTGCTCGGCAGGGAGCCTGCTTCCTCCTCTCTCTCTGCCTGCCTCTCTGCCTACTTGTGATCTCTGTCAAATAAATAAATAAAATCTTAAAAAAAAAAAAGTCCGTAAAGGACGTCCAGTTTTAAATACCTCATCTGATATGGGGGTAGGTACATTTCTCCCTGGTGTGCCTGTTAAGAAATACTAAAACTCTGGAGATTATATATAAAATAAACATAAGGAGCACCTAGGTGGCTCAGTGGGTTAAAGCCTCGGCTTTTGGCTCAGGTCACGACTCCAGGGTCCTGAGATCGAGCCCCGCGTCGGGCTCCCTGCTCAGTGGGGAGCCTGCTTCCTCCTCTCTCTCTCTGCCTGGCTCTCTGCCTGCTTGTGATCTCTGTCTATCAAATAAATAAATAAAACCTTTAAAAAAAATAAACATAAGAAGACTGTAAAGGAGGAGAGAGAAAGGCAGACCAGCTGGGGACCTGAGAAGTGACATGGCAGTGAATTTACTAGGTTTCCTTTTGGCCTCATATATCCCAGACCAGATGCTAGAGAAGCAGCAGTCCAGAAATACCACTGGGTACAAACCAAAAATGTCCAACTAAAATCTGCTATCACTAGACATAGGACCAGCCAAGGACAACACAGCAAGACAAAAATTTTTAGAGGATAACTGATCTACTGCAGCCAAGCACCATGAGAAAAACTATAGAAATTGGGGAAAATGGAGAGATGTTGGTCAAAGGGTACAAAATTTCAGTTATAAGATAGGTAAGTTCTAGATATCTAAAGTAGAGCATTGTATTGGTTAGCAATAATGCATACTTGAACTTTGCTAAGAGAGTACATCATAAATGTTCTCACCACAAACACACACATGCACACACACACACACACACACACACACTCAAAATGGTAACTATAGAAAGTAATGGATATATCAAGGAACCTTACTATTACAATCATTTCACAATATATATAGATACATATTGGGTATCACATTGTATATCCTAGATACACATAATGTTGTCAATTATATCTCAGTAAAGCTGGGGGAAAAAACATGGCCCCATATCTACTTTGATCAACAAAGGCCAAGTGGAAAGCTTAAAATGCACTCCTCCTCAGCAACAATGAAGTGCTCATTCTTGTCAGGATGGCGTTAGAGCTGGGAATTGCATGTCTGCCTTGAGATAAAAAGCTTCCTCACTTTATGGTGTCAATGGAAACCACATGGGATCTGGACTCCCACTTCCAACAGGTTATTATAATGTAATCTGTTCTCCCCTACCAAAGTGGTATCCCAGGAAGCCCAGTGGGAAGTCTGGATTTTCCCCACTTTCCAACAATAATGAGTCTCTCCAACTACCCTTTGATGTCCATGTGGGTCACATGGAGAGCAATAACAAGGAGATGCTCCCTCTTCCAGTCCTTATGAGGTCAGTATAGGCCTACGAAGGACCCTGAACTTAATTCCACCAAGCAGGAGTAAGGAGGCAATCCCCTCTACACACTCACAAGAGTACTAGGGCTTGTACCCCCATTTAGCAGTGATGAGGTGACCTGGTACTCCCAACCTGTGTATACCAGCATGATATCATAAGGAAGCCTGTTCAAACAAGAGCTGATCATGACCCAGAGTCCCATAAGATAATACACAAAATGTCCAGGATACAATTTAAAAAACACTCAGGTGCCTGGCTGGCTCTGTTGGCTGAGCATCCCATTCTTGATCTCAGGTCAGGGTGTCTTGATCTTAGGGTTGTGAGTTCAAGCTCCGCACTGGACCCTACACTGGTTGTAGATCTTACTTAAATAAACAAAAAACAAAAACACTCATCATTTTTTATTGGTCCTACACTTAGTCACTGGAAAATCAGAGACAAATATTTTGTTATAGATTCCAACAAAAAATTTTCTACCCTTCTGGTCCAAATCTTACAATCTTACGGTGATTAGCTTTATAAGCACAGCGAAGATTGTCCTTCTGAACAACCTTGTCCTTTACAGAGGTCAGTGGAGTGTTTATTACTCTGCAAATCAAAAGGTCTAAAATGATGGGGATAGCTTTGTTTGCTTCTGATAAAGAGTGTGCAATGTACTGAGAAGGTTTTAAAGTCAGTCAGAAAAATCCATTTTTAAATCCCTGTTTTCCCCCTTACCAGGAATATGATCTTGGTTAAATTTATTAATGTATCTAAGCTCTTAGTTTCTTTGCTTATAAACTGTAGTAGTAGTAGTAGCAGATGTAGTTGTCATAATAGTAGGAAGCTTGTAGTCATACAAGCATTAATGGAAGCAGTAGTATGTGCTAGTCACTTTACCTATATGTTCTAACTCTCAGGACCGGGACTCAAAACCATGGTTGGGGGCACCTGGGTGGCTCAGTGGGTTAAGCCTTTGCCTTCGGCTCAGGTCATAGTCTCAGGGTCCTGGGATGGAGGCCCGCATCAGGGTCTCTGCTCAGCAGAGAGCCTGCTTCCCCTTCTCTCTGCCTGCCTCCCTGCCTACTTGTGATCTCACTCTCTCTCTCTGTTAAATAAATAAAATTTAAAAAAAAAAACAAAAAAATGGCTGTTAACTTCAAAATCTGTATTTCAACAGGTAAACCCTAAAGCTTCTCAGAAAACTAAATGCAATAGTGTCGGTAAATGAATTTAGTGCATTGTCAAATCACTGTGTTTCATAACTGAAACAAACATAATATCATATATCAATTATACTCCAATATAAAAAAGTGCAAAAATTTTTTAAAAAGTAAATTTAGTGCAAACATAGCACTGAATGTTATCTCTCTTCATTTTCAAGTGATATTTATATATGCATACATATATTATATATAATATGCATACATGTATATGATACATATTATATATGCATATGTATTATTCATAATATATGTATACATATATGTGTGTACATATAGCTTCATGTCAGTGCCTTCCCAATAAAAAAAGTCTTTCAATTCATTTAGAAAATTTCAATGCTTTAATGTTCTTTCTCAAATCAGATAAACCCAATAGATATAATTTCTCACTAATTTTAAAATTATTATAGAAATTAATAAGTTTTATTCACAAATTATTATTTTATCTAGAATATTTTATTGAGTGCCTTATTAAGGTACTAGACTAGATTAATGACAATAAAAAGAAACTCAAGGGTCAGTTACTATTCTGTGTACCTAGAGTCTTTAGATATTATTTCCAAAGCACAATGCAGTAGAATAATTCCATTAACCTTTTCAATAAATTCATTCATAAATAAATAAATAGAAGTTGCACTCAATTGGCATCAAGGCCATTTTTTTAAATATGCAAAGACAACCAATGAAGAAGACATGAAATCAACAAGTAAAGCTCTAGCAACAGAAATCTAGTGAGGGGAATTTCCAGGATCATGATGGCATAACTGGCCTAGAACATTTAGAGACTATATTCAAGCAATAGATAATAATGCATTCTGGGGGGAAATCCGCTGGAGAGAACAAATGTAATAGAAAAATAATCTGATACATCTGACCACGTAAAAACTATACTGAATGCTGTTGGAGGGTGTGGAAAGAACTGATAGGTAGACAACTGGACAAATGAGAACTAGAAGGAAATTTTTAACTCTGGGGAAAAAAAACATGTAAGAAAGGAAATACAGTACGCTCCTTGGCTCTACAGTGAATAGTATTTATTTATGATAACACAAAAATTAAATATAACTAACTTCAAGTTGGGACATGATGTTATTGGGATAATGAAGGGAAGCAGAGCAGAAGTTTTAAGAGAGCTAACAACAAATTTGCCATAATAGGAAGTTAACAGATGAGGCCTAAGCTATACAAATCAAAAATTAGCAATATTATAACATTACTTAGAAATATAAACATAAATACACAGAAGAAAAGGCTAAAAAGAGTTGAGAATAACACTAATAGAGAGCAAGGCAGACAGTGAGAAAGGGCAAGGCAGAGAATTCTATTTCTTTAGAAATAAGATTTTAATAACGTTTTTGCTTATTAACTAGGTGCATACAAATTTAAATATAATTTATTTTTTAAATAAGAAAACTACAAAATAGTATATATGGTATTAATTTTATTTATGCAAACTTTATAAAATTAAACATAATATATTAAAGCTATAGGATTGGTAATTATAAAACCCAAGGACTTCTTCCCTTACCTCAACATAATGTATCAGATAGGGTAAGAAAAGGAATGTGATCAAATTTAATAATTTTCAGTGTGCCAGGGAAATGCTTTCAGCTTTGTAAAACCAAACACTCATCTAAATACAAGCCTCCCTTTGCATATTTATGGAGTAAATTGCCCAGGGCTGTCATGAGTTGTAAGTGTGAGGAAAATCATGTTGCCCCTTTATTTTAGGGCTTCTTGGCTTTATTTCCCATTTACTTGGTTTCCTGGTCTGTTTTCTTTTCTTTTCAGGTTTTGCTTTTTCCCTTTTAAAAAACCTCACTGTGTTGTCTGGGCCATCTACATCAATATAGAACTCTGTTCTGTTTCATTTTCAGACCATGCGATATTTCTCCACCAGGGAAATCTACACTTGAAATTGTGCTATGAAGAAATGAGGACATCAGGGAGAAAATGTGTGAAGGTAGGAGAGCAGTGATCAAGGAGCACAGTTAGGAGGTTGAAATGAAGAGAGAGAGGGAACAGCAATCACTTTACCTCAGGCTACAGTCGGTAACTAGCAGAGTAAGAGAAGACAGTAGAGAGTAGGCTACAGATTTATCATGAATACAACTGCTCAGTGAAATCCAGGGAGGCGTCAAGCATCTTTTTTCTGTCTCTTTAAACATTTTATATAATTAAAGAAATAAAACCTGCCTACAAGTTACTTTTAAAAATACTTTTCTTTCTGATCCCCAATAATTTCAGGAATCCTAAATTGTCAAAAACACACCATGATTTCAAAAACAGACCTTCTCCCCGACAAGAAGGGCTGGTAGGGAAGTAAATTTCAGCCTTAGTTATGGCTACTCCAGCTTTTCCAGGCTTATTTCTTCTTCAGACAAATTCCATTCCCCCAGAAGCTACTCTATCAAGAGCTTCTCAACCATGCTATTAGTGTGAAAATGAAAAATCTGCTTTATAGAGGCAGCACTCATGGGAAGAAGCATGCTGGCTCAGTGAGCTTCTAAGACTCTTGATTACCTGGAATTTCTGAAGCTTTTGCAGTTGTTAATGTACCTCTTGCAAAATAATGAGATTTCAACCTTTTCCAAACACAGTGGCTTTGCTTTTCCTTAGACAAACTCCCGCACACATTTTACATTTCTAACTCCAATTTCCTCTGGCCTTCTTCCCAGCAATCCCTACTTGCATTCTACCTGCCATTTGCTTTTAATCTAGAAACCAAAATAACAATAATTATTCTATCAGATAACAGGTGATGTTTCCAAATACATGGTAGAAGAGGGATGTTTTTCTTTTGCTACTTTGAGTTGAAATAATATGATGGTTAATTCAAAGTAAGAAATCATACAATTTAGCGTTTTATATTATCCAATAATAATTAAAAGAAATACATGAGTATCCTTAAGGGAGGTAAAGTTTGCTAAGGTAGCTTACTTAGATTTCAAGAAAAAAGGACAGTTTTTACTGATTCCCAATATTTGTAGTTTTCATATCATATCACTGTAGACTTAGCTTTCCTTCAACATTTTTGTGAAAAAATCTCCCAATAAACAAAAATTCAGTCTTAATGTCTGAAATCTCTTTACCAAGGCATAGCAAATTCTTTGAACTTCTATTTTCTGGGGCTCCTTAAAATTTTCACAGTTCTCCCTGGGATTTATCACAATGTTTGATTTTTCTCTAGTAGATATCATGAATCCCAGAAGCACATACTCTTAAACAAATTAAACTCCTCTTCACCTGAGAATGCTGCCAAAAGAAGTTTATAATAAAGCAGCTCAGGGTCCAGTGTTGTAACATTAATTGTTTAAGGTTTGGAAGAATAACCAAAATAAGTGGCTTTTCTTTTTTCTGCCAAACTCTGTCTTTAACTCCAGTTTCTTCATTTTGCCTCTGTGGATTTCCAGCGTGCTATTTACAATTTAAATAGAGACTGAATTTAGACTGTGAAATATATCAAACCCCAGTAAAACATACACCACAGGATTTTTTAATATAGAAGATGAATATGGATTTATGAACAAAAATCATCAAACCTAATTGGATAAACTGAACAACACTGGAGAAAATGGTAGATCAGTGCTGATACGTGATCATAAAAATACCCTACTCTTTTTTTTATTAGATTTTGGGATAAGCCGACACCTCTAAGTCCCAAGATATAACAGTCATAAAATGCTCATGGTAATTACATTAAAGTCCTTAGAATATTAAAATTTGCAATTCAGATTCTATTGTTAGATAGGTATCAAAAATTAATTGATATTTTGTACACAAAATAATGCTCTAACTTTCTTCCATAGTGAGAGAACAGAGTTCCACATAGATTAATTTTCTAGGTAACGGAAGCTTATAGTACCGTAAGATTGTTAAATTATTTTCTATAGCTGCTATAAATTTACCATTACAACACTCAGATATGCAATAATATCCTCCCATTATTCTTCGAGAGTAATTTCATTTCACTGTTCCCCATTTCTGGAGATTAAGGAAACTTCCATTTTGCAAATTCAAGAGTAGACACATTACTTCCAATTTAAATCCCAATCTCTTTGAGATCATTATGCAGTCAGTACAGTATTCCCACTTCCCTCTTTCTCAAGCCTTCTTTCTGGAAGGCTCTGACTCAGGGAAGGTTGACAAAATATCATGGCACAGAGGGACAGCAAGGCGGTTGGTGGAGGGGTGGGGGGGAGGTGTACAAAAGAGCACTACTACAAGTTTGTGGTCCTCTCAATTCCCTCTGACCTCTGCTGAGTCTTTTTCATCCCCATTCACCTACTAAGAATGTCTGAGGTCCTGCCAAGGCCTCTTCCCTTTCAGTACACACACTATGCAACCCTCTTATTCCAAATACACCCACTTTAATAGTGTAATAATTTCAAAATTTTTAACTATACAGAGGATTTCTTCAAGCTGTACTGAATATAGGCTACTATGCTGAATAAAGCCTATAAATTTACTGTTTGAGTTCCTCTTTTCCAATCAGGATCAGTTGCTATTCTCTTTTTTTTTTTTTTTTTTTAGATAGGTTATAGGACAGAAAAGAACAGAAACTAACCAAGTAAGAATGAGGGCCTTAGATTTGAGTCTATTATTACAAAAACATAATAACCTGTAGAAGGCAGTTTGGATACAAGACTAAGGATAAGGTGATATCTTTATTTTGTTCATCATTAATATTTTGGAAAAAAAACACTTTGAATTAATTTTGTTTTTTTTAATATTGCATTTATATGTCCTTTAATTATTTGGATCACTGAGCTTTGCCATCTTAAGTTTCTTTTTAAGATTTTATTTATTTATTTGTCAGAGAGAGAGAGAGCACAAGCAGGCAGAGTGGCAGGCAGAGGCGGAGAGAGAAGCAGGCTTTCTGCTGAGCAAGGAACCGGATGTGGGACTTGATCACAGGATTCTGGGATCATGACCTGAGCTGAAGGCAGCCGCCTCACTGACTGAGCCACCCAGGTGTCCCTGCCATCCCTGCATGGCATCCCTGCATAAATTTTATGCCCGAGGTAAAATCATCTCAACCTAATCCTAGCCCTATTGGGTACTTTAGAAGACCCATTGAGTACTACTAGAGTAAGTAGAAATCTTTACCTATCTTTACCTGTCATGTCAGGGTAAAAGCTGTAAATTCAAATATTTTCATGGGCCAAGACATTGATAGAAGAGATTCCAGTAGGTTGGGGTAAAATGGTAGTGTATGATAGGGCCTGTGATTAAAGCAAACATTCAAAAATCTAAAGGTATTAAAATTCAGATTTTTAATGACACTAGCCATCCAAATTAAAAAAGACTAGGGATGAAATTCTGTGACCTTGAATTAAGAGAATGGTCTTGCACTCACCTAAAGTCAGAAGAAGCTGGGATTAAATTTTCTACTGTTTGGCTCCTGCAGTTTGATTTTGCCACTGTTGGAATAGTGCTAACTCCTCCAGAGTGCTGCAGTTGGGATAAAGATTTGCATTCTTTCCATTGCATGTCCCTGTGTGTCTTCCATGTGATCTTAAGATAAGAGAGGTTGCCAAATCTGTATTTAGCATTAATGTCTTTCCTCTATCTACTTTCTATTCCATATCTCATGTTAGGGACTAAAATAATCCGTTAAGCAAGCAGCAAGACTCGTTTTTAAATAAAAGAAGTGGTTCTAAGTGAAGTCTTGAAAGTTCCTTCTATAGATAAAATTGCACATGTTTTAAATCAAGAACATTTTACAGTTCACTTAGAGATAGGGTGCCATACTGGAAAGATTATGAATAGCTTTGGAGTGAGCTACAGCTATGTTCAAATCTCAACTTGGCTACTAATTAATTACGGAAGTTCAAGCAGGTCATTTTTGTTCTGTTCCTCATCTAAACAACAGGACTAAAACTTCCCATCTCACAAGGTTGTTATAAAAAACAAGTATCAGAATGTACGGTGTTCTTAAAAAAAAAAATACAGTGTTCTTTACATGATATTTGCCAATAAAATGTTCACACATCGTAGAATAATAATTAAAAGGCAGTGTTTTACCTACTCTCTCACCTCTTGGTTATATTACAGATTAATAAATTTGTAAAATAATAACCACTGAAAAGCTGATGGGCTTCTTTATATATAAAGACTATAAGTGAGCCACTATATATGATTCTGTGTATAATAGGGAGACAATTATAAGCAATTCTATTTTTAAGTTCCTCAAATGTGACTTTAGACAAATCATGTAGGCAGAACAAATATGTCTAAAAATATATCACTATTTCTTTCTTACTTTGTCAGAACTATATTTTTCATCTTTCCTTTAAGAGCAAATAAAATCTTTGTTTAACAAATTAAGTTCCCCTCAAATTATGTATTATATGTTGTTATATATATGATACTCAACCCATAAATGTGTTAGCAAGCCCTTTAAGTCATAGAAAGATTTATAAACAAATATTCACTAGAAGTATCCAGAGTTCAAAGTACACCCAATTAGAATTCAGAAAAGAGATGAGTTTTTAAATGCAATTTTAAACTTGGAAAGGGAATCTATCAGGAGGTAATTGATTCCACCAAAGAGAAGTAATGATTGAAAATGTTCTGTCACTAGAGGATCCTCTGGAATATAAAAATGCATGGAAAAAGCAATAAGTAGTTTACACATTTGAGAACACATTTGAAAAATAAAGCTTTGTAGTGTATTCATTAGCAAACAGCAGGAATCCCTAAAACAGTATGAGATTATTCAAACGCTTTTTTCTTAAGTAATATTCCAAGGAGAATAGTGGTGTGGCAAATAAATGTATAATCAATTAGAAGTGTCCTCAACTACATGAGTGCACATTATTGCATATCTTGTTATACTAGTGACATTCCAGCCCAGTAGCTGATTTTACAAGATACACAGTAATCATACATTCCCGAATTTGAGAAACTAAGATGGAGTACTGGGGGGGGGGGGGGTTGTTGGTGACAGGGGACTAAAACTTGCCTGTGCAATTGTAGATATCCATAGCGCAAGTCTCATAAAATTCAGAAAGAGAAAGAACACTGATTGGACTGAAGCATATTTGGCTCTGGTCCTTTTTCCTTAGATTTCTAAGATCAAAGCAGATGATGGTACCAGAAAATATTATAGAAATCAAAAATAGTATTTACTAAAAAAAGAGCATGTGGCTAAAAATTAAAATTGAAGGCTTATAGGTTCTTAAAAATTGGAATCCTTTGAAAGAGTTGAGATTTCAAGGGTTATTTTGTGAGGGCTTTTTTTTTTTTAAGATTTTATTTATTTATTTGACAGAGATCACAAGTAGGCAGAGCAGCAGGCAGAGAGAGAGGAGGAAGCAGGCTCCCTGCCAAGCAGAGAGCCCGATGTGGGGCTCCATCCCAGGACCCTGAGATCATGACCTGAGCCGAAGGCAGAGGCTTTTAACCCACTGAGCTACCCAGGCGCCCCTGTGAGGGCTTTTTTAAATGTCCTTTTTTATTGCCTAACTTTGTCATGATCTTCCTCTTTATGGTATTTCTCTTTGTTAGGCTGCAGCTTTGCCCTTGCTCTAATCAACTCCTAGTATAAGTACTTTAGTTCTAATGATAAATATTAAAATATAAAAGGGCTGCTTCTTCTCTTAACCTATAACCCCCTCACCCCCAAATCTCCTGGCCAAACCAATCCTCTCGCCTCATCTCCTTTGGCCTCCAAAGTCATTGCTTCTAATTCAAAAGACTTCATTAAATGTGATTTGGAATGCTGTACCAATGTCTTCTTTAAGTGAAAATATACTAAAGGAGTAGATATAAATAGAATAAATAGATGTATAAAATCGTATTGGAGAAGCTCAGAAGTGCTGCACTCAAGAAAAGCACGGCGATTGACAAGCAATTTAAGTTGGAGTGTGAAAGGATGCAGAAATAACAAGATTTGCATGAAAAATATTGAGATCATGAGAACATCAAATTTAAACGAAAAACTCATGTGCCTCATGATTTAATCATGAGGGCTGACATTACTGTTATAACTTTCAATATCCTTGGCTTTTGAAAATAGTTCTATAATGAGGGTGGAGTATATCTATCTATATAGAAAACCAGTCAGCTCATTACTATGAAAAAACAGGGTTACAAGGATCTTAAATCTTAATCTGTATGTTGGGAAGCCCAAATGTTAGGTATGGCTGAGCGCTTATTTTTGGTCAGGGACTCAAAGCAAAAGAGAAAAACTGAGTCAGGTTGTGAAACAATCCATTATTTGATCAATTATGATTAACCAACCCACAAAAAGTGAAAGGAAACTCAGTTTGATGTTTATATTTCTGTATTTATCATATGAAAAAAATTAACGACTGGCCAGGAGCAAAGATAGAGATGTTATCTATAGAAGTCATTTAAAATAAAAGGCTCCATATTGACCTGGTAAGTTTCATTTCCACAAATCAGGCAGCTGACATAAAGTAGGTCTTATTTTTCTTTCCCTTTTATTTTTTATGGCATAATAGGTGGTCTGAAAATCTAGTTGCACTTGTTATCTCAGAGGAGAAATGCAGTTCCGACTTCTGTTTATGCTTTCATATCATACTGTATTGCTGTGAACCTGGATGGCACTTCCAGTGGGATGCCATGTTTCGCCCATGAATGAGAAGACTGTCACAATCAAAAGTGCTTCAGGCACAAACAGATTTGAAACAATCTTCCTACGGACTGGAAGAGAAAAGGCTGGTTCTGAAGATCATTAAAGGGTCTATTGATGTGGTTTAGGGGGCACACATTTAGATTTTCAAATGTGTTTTACATTTGGAACAGTTTTACTTGCATTAAAGCTCAGCTGCTTTCCCTGAGAACTCTCCTTCTTGTCATCATTTGCAGAAGCTTTCACAGAGAACTTACTGTTCCAACTGGGAAGGAGGTGGGTGAGGTGGGGAACGCAAAGCAGGCGTTTGAACTAGCTCTCTTGACTCCGAGATGCCAGGATCACCTGCTCGGCAACATACTGCAGACTGTGAAGCCCCGAGATGAAAGGGGCCACCTGCAGTGTCCCAGAAAAAAAAAAAGAAGAGAAAAACTTTTTGGCATTTAAATGTGCTAGCAGTCTCTGATTCAAAAAGTAAAAAGGCTTTCTGTCAACATCAGTTATATTGAAAGTAATTGGGCAGACAACTTGCCACGTCATTTCTTGGTGTGCATTTGTGTTATGTACATGTATGTTTCCTCATTTGTTGTTGTGGTGTTTGCTTGACCACTTCATTGTAAAGACACCTCATTACAAAATTTTCATTGTAAGAACATTTCTCCGTACAGCATCTCATCACTGACATTTTATCATTGATGTTGCCGGAGCCTTTGGTCACGCAGTACTCCACAATTGACACTTTATCAAAACGGCTGGCTATGGTGGCAATAGCTCAGGGCCATGGTGGCAATAGCTCAGGGCTGACAGTAAACTAAACCCCTTAATTACATTATTTCATATGCAATTAAGGTTTCAAGTTCCTGATGTAACACTCCCTCTATGAAAAGAGAGAAGATACTTTCTATTTCTCACTGCCCTGAAATTTTTTTTTTTAAGATTTTATTTATTTATTTGACAGACAGAGATCACAAGTAGGCAAGAGAGGCAGGCAGGGAGAGAGAGGAGGAAGCAGGCTCTCCGCGGAGCAGAGAGCCTGATGTGGGGCTCAATCCCAGGACCCTGGGATCATGACCTGAGCCAAAAGCAGAGGCTTTAACCCACTGAGCCACCCAGGCGTCCCTGCCCTGAATTTTTTAAAACAACCGAGAGTGTTTCACTTAACTAAAATATTGTTTATTAACGTTGTATGTCCTCATAATGTCTTTTATGGCCATTTGAAAAGAATCTTCTAGAGCAAGAGTGGGAAAACTCCTGCCTTTGGGCCAAATCCACCCTGCCACTTATTTTTGTTAAAAAATAAAAGTTTCATTGGGACAGTTCGTGCCCATTTTACATGTTGTCTGTGGCTGCTTTCTTACCATGGCCAGAGTCAAAGAATTACAAAACAGATCTGCTGATACACAAGGCCTAAGATATTTACTATCTGCTCCTTTACAAAAAGTTTGCCAACCCCTGTCCTAGCAGATGCTTATTTGAAATGTGGGTCTTTAGCCCCAACCCCATGCAAGAGAATCAGAATATCTGTTGACAGAATTTGATCATCTGTATTTCAACAACTATTGCATAAGATTTTCAATGGAAAACATGCAGTTATAACTGGGATGGAGATGCAATTGGGAAAGGTGGGGGATACAGTCTTCAAGTTTCCTACCTACTGTCTTCACAAAAAGTAAATAATACTTGGAAGAAAATTCCTAACTCACCTGATTTAGTCTCATGCTCAACTGTCTTCTGTCTTTCATAAGAGAAAGTAGTTGTAGGGGATACATTCATTCATTACCTAACCAATTAATTTTTCTATAGCCTTGACTTGACAATTACTCAAGCAATATGTCAAATAGTTTGGTCCATTTTTCGCTTTGAAAAAGCTTTAATTTTTGAATTAAAAAACTGTGATATATTCCCATAAAAATCAAATAAAACTGATAAAAATAATCATTAAAAATCCTCCTTTACCCAGCTTTCCCATTTCTATTTCCTAGGGCTTACAACAATTCATTCAGTGTTTATCCTTTCAGAATCCTTTTTCTTTTCATCTCCAACGAATTACTCTGAGTATTTCATTTTAGAAGGTCTTCCTATACTCTCCATATTTATATTTTCCCCAAATGCTAGATTAATTGCATAACAAGACTCATTCAATAGAACTTTATTCAATGTTGACTCTGAGCCAACTTCTGAGGTACATGACTGGTGTCCCAGCAAGGAATGGCAGTGAGCTGGGCTGGGAAGCAGATCACAATTTTTCATTTGCTGCTTCTTTGTTGTTTCATACCCTTTTATCCTCCTGGCAGTTACTTGCTTAAACCCTAAAGATTTTCTGCTTTCTCAGGTGCATTTCTGTTCTTCTCTTCCCCTTTCCATTTATCTTTGTTCTCTTCCTTTTGATTTGGTTGGTTTTGTAGCTATAAATGATCCATACATTTTCTCCTTAGCACTGCCCTCTTATCCAAAAGTCTTTTCCCATAACTCTCAGTAAATACTGTGGTGCCTCATCTTCTGTGAATGTTTTCAGGAAAGGTGTTTTTAGCTACCATAGACATTTATAGTAACTTTAAGTGGTAGTCTCTTATTGCAAAGTAAGGCAGATGCCATCATTGTTTTGTCTACTTTTCATTTCATTCTGCCTCTTGAAATAATAGATATTATCATAGTCATCCTTTCCATCTATGTCAAGTTTAGTAAACCACAGACTACTCCCCTTGTAACTAGTTTTTTATAACTTTACATTTTTCTTCTGGTGACCATTGATTTTTTTTCCATGTTATCATCTACTTTACCTTGCTCTTCCTCATTTTTTGAAAAATTATTTCTGTCCTCTCCTACCATGTAATGAAACTTTTAAACCCACTCAATATATTACTCTGCTCAGCTACCTTTGAAATACAAAAATATTTACCTGTGAAATAAATCTGCATTGGTGAAATCTACTTTTTGATCAATTGAGAAATGTTGGCTTTATTCTGTCACTTTACTTCTACAGTAAGAAACTTTACAAAATGAATGTAAGGAGAAATATGCATCAGAAACTGCTTAAATCATTTTTTCTGTGCTCTAAAATGCTTCTTTGTTCATAACTTTTCTTCCTCTTCCTTTTTATAATGTAAATCAAAAATTGTCACTAGTACCCCTTATTATAACATGCTACTTCTTGCTATTATTTCCCAAATTCTGTGATTTGTGATTCCGGGGTGTTTTTATTTTGTATTATAGATTTTAATTGAAATGTAGCTGACATAAACCTGAGTGTTTTTGAAATGGACATTCTTCTGATCTTTGTTGGAACCTGACAGTAGGATAGAATTAATAGTGGAAATACCAGCAAAGAGGAGAAAGGGGGGAAAAGAATAAAATATAGAGCAAGAGCATAACTTAATGGAAATATGTGTAAACTCTAAACCTAGAATATGACAGTATCATCACTTTGTTGTTGTTGTTTTTCATATAAGACCAGGGATAGAGAGGCCTGCTTATAAACTGAATGAATAGTATGATAAAAACTTTTCAAGAATCACTCACTATATATGATTGCTACACTCAGTAATAAGTTGAAAGTATGGTCATTGTTCTGTTTATTTCTTGAATAAAATTATACTGTGATTAATAGAACAGCATAAGAAATCTTCCTAGTGTATATCCCATGGATGAGAATGATCATGAAAATGTTGGTTTCTTATAACCTCCATGTACAAGATAAGGAAAAGAATAAGAGGGCTTTCTATCTGCCTATGATTTGCTTTCCCTCATCATCCCAACTTGAATAGAGGTGGTCTGTTGTGCTTCAGCTGTACTCGGTACAATTCTCAATTATGTAAGTTCTCTGACTACACTGTTACTATTTGTGTACTTATCTGTCAGCCCTACTAGACTGGAAGACAGGTCAGAAATTGATGCTCATTTATCTTTTCATTCCCCTGTACCCTGCTTTATTTTCTCAAGAAATGTTTGATATATGGGCAGGTGAAAGGATGAATGAGAGAGTAGGAGCAGATAACCAAGAAGATCATTCTCCTGCTTTTGTTATTATATGACAAATGACTAGAACATAATTAATATATCAACTTCCACTATTTTTGTGCTACTCATTCCAGGTTTGTGTGACACTAAACCACAGAATCTGCTCAAAAGGAGCATGAGAGAATGAATCTCTTCGATTACTGAAAAGGAATAAATACCATGACTAGGGCTCTGATTCACTAAAATAATAAATATCTAAACTGTACTCAATGTTTATCATAGGCCAGATGTATTTGAAGAACCTTATGAAGTAGGTTGTATTTTCCCCATATTACCAAAGAGGAAACTGAGGCAACCAGTGGTTAAGTAATTGCCTAAGAACACAAGTAGTCAATAAAGATACTGAATGATAAGCCAGCATTATCATTATCAGATGAGATCAGAATATTCTCACAACACTATATTCCCTGACATTTATCACTAAAAAACTAAGACTGAACTAAAACTAAAACTAAAAAACATTTAGTTTTTTAATGTGTGGCTAATGTATGTCTTTCCTACTATACACTTCCTCAGGACTGTATCAGGTTTTGCTCATTTGACACATGATAGGCACTCAATATTTCTTTTTTTTAAAGATTTTATTTATTTATTTATTTGACGGAGAGAGACTGATCACAAGTAGGCAGAGAGGCAGGCAGAGAGGGAGGGGGAAGCAGGCTCCCCTGCGGAGCAGAGAGCCAGATGCGGGGCTCGATCCCAGGACCCTGAGATCATGACCTGAGCTGAAGGCAGAGGCTTAACCCACTGAGCCACCCAGGCACCCCAGTATTCAACATTTCTTGAATGAATGATAAGACTAGCTGCTCAAAAGCCAGTACCCCATAGATGTAGTACAAGATAAGAGCAAATTGTCCTGGAATTCTGTCTTTCTAAATACTCATTAAACATGAAGTATGCTAGAAACATTATTGGGAGGAAGTTTAACACTTACAAGACATACACATGACTGTTAGTCTTCATGTTGCCAATAGCATGAAGAACCTCAAACATGAGCAACCTGGGTCATGATTCAGCACATTATTTTTCTTAAACTGTGTAGAAGGATACTTGAGTTTCTTCAGCTTTTTTTAGTTTTTCTTACATTATCAGAAAGACATCATCTTCTTATACTAGACTATTTTCTCCTAAAGCCCCAGTGAATCTCATTTGCTCTCATTTCAGTAGGACACATCCCTGAACATACTCAGAAACTGAAAGCTTCTCAGCTTTCTCTCAACTGTCCAGCCAGTTGAAGTAAGTGTCTTTCCTACATATCTAAGAAGTCTCTGTACAGGAAAGATGACTATATCTTCATCTTCTATAATTGAAGATTTGTTTAACCTCATTTATCTCCAGGGAATTCTGGAGTCATTCTCTGACTGTTTTCTTGATCAGTTGTGATTCTTCTCACTCATCCCACCTTCCTTCATTTCCACATGTGCTAGTTCATTCTTATAACCACTTGTGCCCCACTTAAACTGCATTTTACTCTCCCAAGACCGTTAACATCACAACACTTGCCAATCAAGTGACTATTTCTGCCTACATCAACTTTTTCATTATTGAAGAGAATTTGATCCAAAAAGTATATATACAATGTCTATCTGTGTAAATATAAAACACTTTGGGGGAATTCAGAGATGGATAATACCCTCGGGTCCAAGTCACAGAGCTTAAAGAATCTTTTGGGAGACAAAATACAAATTGTAATAAAAGTTAGAATGAGTCCTATTCTACAATATATGTAAAAATACAGTGTTGTGAAAGATTAATCCAGTTGTAAAATACTTCACAGAGGAGGTGGCTGGGTTGAGATTAAAAACAAATGTGAGATTTTGACAGAAAGAAATGAGGAATAAGGGGGACTAATCCATATAGTAGGAACACCATCACCAAAAGCAGTGATTTTTTAGTCTACATCCCTTTCAGAGATGAGGATAGTAGTATAACCAGGATCATGGAACAGGTTGGAAATATTGTTTAGGGTCTTAATTGTCTTAGTAAGAATTTTGGACTTTGTAGACAATGAGGAGGCACCAAAACTTTTTGAGCAGAAATATGTCATGATTAAGACCCAAGTTGAGGAAAATCACTCTATATGTATACCAAACAGATTGGAGAAAGTTTAAAATGGGGACAAGAATTCTAAAAGGGACTATTTTATAGTAGTTTAAGTGACAGAGGATTTTATTTTTTTTTTGGCTATTTTAAATTTTTATTTTTCATAAACATATTTTTATCCCCAGGGGTACATGAGTGACAGAGGATTTTAACAAGGGCAGTAGCAGCAGGAAGAAAGGAAGGATGAATGAGATGCCCTTAGGAAGCAGAAAGGACAAGGCTGAAAAATTAAGAAAGAAAAAGAGTAAAAGATGACAATGTTATGGTTGGCCTGCACAGTAGAATCCCTACAGAATTTCTCTGACAGTCTCAATATTTTCCACAATACTTTTTTCAGGAAACCTTCTCCTATAGCTTTTACCACCAGAAGTCATAACACTTCTACCTCTAAAAGCAAAAACTGTGTAAAATTTCACAACACAAAGAATGCAATCAAATCATCTTAGAGCTGGCATGACCCTGGAGATCTAATTTAACCTTAGAGAGTCTAATACATCTCTCTTATTTTCTAGTTAAAAAAACCAAGGCACAGAAAGGTAATGTGAGGACTGGATATATGTGATTTCTGTCTTCTGCTCCAGTTCTTTGCTATTCATTGTCTCTTTCTAATAACCTAAGAGTCACCTTCTTAGAAGAAATTAGTTGAGAGCCTATGTGAGTAAAAACTAGACACAGAGTAAAGGATCTGGGGAAAAGAGTAACAACTAAGAATTGAGACCCTCAAAGATGAACAAGGGCAAGGAAATTAGACAAATAAAACTCTATTGAATATGTTTCACTGGGTACTTCAGGACAGGCCTATCAATATTGCATGCTACAAATTTGCCCAATGGCTCCTAGAAAGTACCTTTTCTTTAAACCTGTCTCTGACTTCATGCAATGTGAGCCTACTTTCTAGTAATATGGAGAATAATTATTTAATACCTGATTAATTTAGCCCTTCAAACACAGTATTAAATGTCCTGTTATGTGAAATGATATACCATAATTAATTTGTCTTATCTCACAAGACACAGTTTTGTTTGTCTTACCTATTTCCTTCCCTATTTTTCAACTTGTTTGATCAAGTGCAGAGACCATGCTGAGAGACATAGTTGTAATAGGATCATACTGAGAAGAGCTGGCTTATTTCTTGATTTTTCTTTGTCATACTGAGTCACACAACACGCTACAAATATTTTCTTACTAAATGTGTTATTTATATGTTCTTAATATTTCATCTAGTAAGCTCTTTTTTTCAGTTTTGACTATATTTGTGCCTTGATTATAATACCCTATTTTGTGTCACCTTTATTTTCCCTCATTTTTTTCCTTATCCCTTAATTTTGCATTAATTACTAGTTCCTACTCACATCACAGTGAAAACAATTCTTTGACACCAAACTTCATACTGGAGTTCCTGCTCATCACCAACCCTCACATCTCCCAAACACAAAGTGGGCTATAACAATATTTACCTCCCTTGTATTCCTCTCTTTTGCAGGGAAATGGGGGAGGGGGCTTAGGTAGAGGCATTTTAAAAAATGAAATCTTCCACATATTTATAATAAGGATCCTCATGCCATCAAACCACGGCCACACTTATACAGAATTCCTTAATCATCATTAGAACTCAGTGAAAGAGCTATATAGTTCATGGTCTCCTGTCTATACCTACTCTGCCTTCAGTGATTTATCAAGACATAGGACATAATTAGGCTCTTTAATCTGGTATCTCCCGAATTTCTACCTCTAGCCCTTATCTCTTCCCTTAATTCCCAACTATATAATCAACTGCCTACTTAACCATTTCTGTCTTGATTCCTCATAGGTATCAAAACCAATCTAAGTTGTCCAAAGAGTTGTGTAGTCATGGTGAGTTCTCTAATCTTTCTGAGTCTTGGTATTTTTATCTACAAATTGGAGAGAATGCTATCTACTTTAAAGGGTTGATATTGGTATGAAATAAGCTCATGAACATAGAATACCCAGTACTGTATAGGAATCTGTACATAATACTCAGTGACTCTTACTGTCTTCCCTCCCTTGTTATTCTCTTACTCCTTCCATTCACTCCCAGATCACTCAATTTACCTGTCCCTACCTTAGGTACCCATCTTATTTCCTGGTTTCCTGTTCTCTCATTCACAAGGAACTGTACAACTACCTCTGTGTCTGAGTTAATGATGATTCTACTCATCCTCCTACTTACTTTATCACCCACCAAACCCTACCAGCAGCTGTGTGCAAAACAACAAATAAAAAAGAGTAGATAAAGAATGATTTTTTTAAAAACTGTTTTTTCTATTTTATTTGACACTACTTTCATATTCTTTTGAATATAAATATATTTTGCTGCATTTATAACACTGATGGTTATAACTGCTTGAGTTCTCAGCACTTTCCAGTTATAGTGGAACAAAACTGCAGAACATTAGTTTCTACTTTGAAAGATGCATATGTTAATTACTGTAACTGCCTAATCTACATATTCTAATACATTATGTGGCTAATCCATGACTGGGCTTTTCTACATTACTCTGAGAAATTGAGAACTGGCTATTCTTAAATAATCGTCAAAACTATAGCTGAACAAAATGAAATTATTTATCCTAAACATAAATGCATCCTTGCAGAATACACAGATAATGAGTACTAATGATAAACTCTAGCATTGTAACAAAGCAGCTTAAAACCCTTTTAGGATTTCTTTTCAAAAACATCACTCTCTCACTAAAAAGTGAGTAAAGTTTTACCAACAAAGAAACTCTTTGACAAGTGGAAATGTTGTCTGCAGCTATGCTTGCCAAGTGGAGAAAAGATAATGCTGAAGACATGCAAATCTAAGCTTGTTGGGTGAAGAATAGATTTCAAATGTGTTTCCAAAAACATTCATTACAAAACAGTCAGGTTTACTTTTTTGAATTGTTAGTTACTAAGTCATATAAAAAGTTCATATTCTGAAGATTTTTTCAGCTTGCTGTGAGCAAAATACTGTGTGTCAATTCACATTTGACACACTAAAATACTTTTAAAAATATTCTGAATTGGCCTTTTAAAAACAATTCAGGCATTCAACTTTATGTATTCACCTCTATTCCTACTTAAATATGAACATGTGGAAAAGAAGTTCACCAGGGGATAGATAATATGCAGCAATTTGAAGCAAGGAAACATGACTTGACATCTTGTCTGGTTGACAGAAAACCAAATAATAGACAGCTCACAATAGCAAAAACTGATGCTAGAACTGTTTCAGAGGATTATGTCCTGAAAGCATAAGTAACCCTTTGAATCAATTTCTGAGACTAGCTGCAGCAACCTAAGCTTATGCTTCACATCCAATGGAGACTAGAAGAAAAAATAATCATTTTTATATCCTTTCATGAGCCACAATCTCCATAATGGATATATGGGAGTGCTGGCCTCTAAGAGATAAAATGTCTCCCAGACTTGCTTTAACATTCTGAGCTTGTAGTGTCTTTAGTCCCAGTTTGCCTTACTAGGAGTAGGGTATCTGCAGTTCTCTTTCCTGAGTAGTCAGCATGTGCTTATTCCCTAGCCCAGTCGGACATTTTGTCCTACATGCCCATGTAAGGCAATGCAACTAGAGAATGGTGGAGGGATCTCACAAGTCATGTGCATATATTCTAACTGTACAGGAATTTAAATTCAGAGGATATTCGAGCATAATAAAATTAATTTGTTCATTAAGTGGATATTCATAAGGAGAATCTCTGTTTAGTGTCTTGAGTCTTCAAAGATAAATGAAACTCACTCTCTTTCCCTACAGCAAAGGTTTATCCAGTGGGACAGTTATTTAAAAATATGGTTCAGCACATTCCTTTTTAGGTGGCTTAACTCTCAGAAAATATTTCTTTATCATCTATCAATAATTTGCAGTAAGCTTTCCAATTTGCAGTAATGTTCCTCCCCCTTATTTTTATCTCTTCTAATATTGTCCTTTGGAGAAGACAATAAGAAGTGTATTTCTTCTACTTGAAACCTTTTCAAGTATTTGAAAATTATTATTATGTCATGGTTATACATTTTTAATTTTGCTTGTTTTTGTTTTTTAATGCTGAAATTCCCCAATTTACAGTAATCATTTCAGTTTTTCCAATGACTCTCAGAACCCTTACCATCCTGATTGCACCTCTGTATTATTCTGTTGTATCACCCCCTTCTTTGAGGGTATCCAGAATTGAAAACAGTGTTCTATATGTGTTATGGTCCAACAGCAGAGCTATTATCCTAAATTTGCTATCTATATTCATATTTTTTAATGTGACCTATAAGAACATTAGCTTCTGATGGCTTTGTGATACTTGGACCCAATTGTGTCTTTGACTAAGGAAAATTCTTTCAAATAAGAACATATCTAAATCTCCTATTGAAGACATAAGCAAAATGGCAGCAAAAGAATTTCTAGTGTTCGTCCCCACCTACCACCCCAAAACATCAATTTGAGCAATGATTTGTGCATGAAAATATATTCAAAAGAGCTAAGCACTCCACTTGGTGTATTGTTGCACCTGAGCAAAGCACAGAAATAAGAAAAGACACCTTGAGGAGGGTAGGAAAGGGAATCACATTACCACCTTCGCTTTCTCTAAAGCTGGGGCAACCCAACACAGAGAGAGAGACCTTTCTTATGAGAGAAGGAGAGTGAAACAAATGCCCTGACTTCTCCACAAACCCCAGAGCTGAGCTGTCCCAACACCAAGTCAACACTTATAGACTTAAGTGACTCACTGTAGGCTCCTAAAAACCCAGATACCAAGCTTATTCCAGTGCCTGCTGGCTGTAGTGGCCCCAGTTGGCTTTCATGGCCACAGGCTACCAGCAGGCTCCCACAAATCCAGTCCTCTGCTCATCTGGGTGCCAGTCAGTTCCTGTAGCCACATGGCCCCAGGATCTTGACAGATTCCAATAATCCAGGGTTCCAGCAGACATTGACAAACCCAGGTTTCTGGCCAGGTTCACCGCCAGTCCTACTATCAGGATTTCAACCCACCCCAGCACCAGGGCAGTTCCCATTGTCCCAGGCCCACATCTCCCCACTGCCAGGCTAGTCCCTGCAAACCTGAACTCCAGACCAGACCTGCAAAACCAGGTTTGCAGCCCAATCCAGTTCTAGGCCAGTCCCCATAGTCCCAGCCTCAAGACCAGTTCCCAAAAATTTGGTCTCCTGTTCTGCCCCAGTGCTGGACTAACCTCCTGGTAGGCCTCCAAATCTCCAAGTTTGGGATAACTGACCCACAACCACACCTTCAAGGCTCACCCTAGCACTAGGCTGACATCTGTGGACCCAGCCTGTATGCTAGCTGCTGCAAAATCAGGTTCCTACCCCATCTCAGGACTAAAATGGCCCCCAAGTAACTGATCACCAGGCCCATCCCAGAGTTTCCCCCACTTATTTGTTCCATGTGAACCCAGGATCCAGGTCTGTACCTACAATCCAGTTCCAAGGTCCACACTATAAACTCAATTAAAGGCCCACCCAGTGAACCCAGGCTCTAGGACCAACCCTGCAGATACAGGCTACAGGTTGGTAGCCATGTACCTAAGCCTCAGGCCTGCCCACTTGCTGACCAAGACACCAAACCTCTCTACTGAAAGACTTCAGCAACAAACCTGCCTAGAGACAGCACCAGATGGTCCACCCAGAATCTCTGGACAGGTTGACCTGTAAAGAGCTTTGCCTGCTGAAGTGAATCTATAAAGACTGGAAAAGGTACTCACTTCCTCAAGTGTGCAGACATCAATATAAGGCCACAGGGGTCATAAATAATCTAGAAAACAACACCACCAGAAGAAACTAACAAAATTTCACTGACCGATCCTAAAGAGCTGAAGATTGATGAACAGCCTGACAAAGAATTCAGGATAATCCTCTTAAAGAAATTCAGTGAATTATATAAACATATAATTATAAAC
>PISX010010894.1:0-68062 GCA_004024625.1 Mellivora capensis | reverse complement strand
ACCCCAAAATACAGGTGAAACTAAATACACATAAACTTACTCTTGGATTTTTCCTTATGGTCATCTTTGATGAGCCTTGCTTCTAAAACCGTCAGAGGCCCCAGAGCAGTGAAGGCTCATTCACACACTGTAAGAGATTATTAAAATTCTCGCCTCACTGGCTGAACACTGCTCTCCTGCCAGCTGCCCTAATTAACACATGGCTTAATAATTATCAAGGTCTCATACTACAGTGAAACCTTACATTTAGATTAAGTAAAAACCAATACAGAACATTAAGGAAGACTTTGACAACACAGAATTCTAACTGAAATGGGAAATGTTTTGGAGAACCACACCTTATTTTAAAACTAGGCACTTACTACTATACCAAGCACTTAAAAGGCAAATTGGAAATTATACAACGAACCAAGGATTATCCTATGCAAAGTCCTTTTCGAAGAGTCAATACTTACTCCACCAATGCTGCCACTGCTCGAAGTATTTTCAGAGTCTCTCTCTCACAGGGATCTTCAAATAGCAGTAGAAACTCATTACTTTACAGATCCGTCCCATTGTCTTTACACAAAACAGTTGTTTGCAATTTATTATTAGTCTTTTATACTAACATTGTTTCTAAATTTCTTTTGAGCTACTTTTTTGTTTTTTAATTTTTTTTTTTTTAAATTTGAGAGAGAGACAATGAGAGAAGAGTATGAGCGAGGAGAAGGTCAGAGAGAAAAGCAGACTCCCCATGGAGCTGTGAGCCCGATGCGGGTCTCGATCCTGGGACTCCAGGATCATGACCTGAGCTGAAGGCAGTCACTTAACCAACTGAGCCACCCAGGCGCCCTGGGCTACTTTTAAAAGCCAAGACTATCTCTTACCTGCTCAAAAAACATATATATCCCACCAGTTATCAGTATTTTCAAAACGCCCCACCTTGATTCCTGTAGTAACAGAATGAGGAAAGTAAGTATTGCCTAGTCTTAAGTCCTGAGAGGACTTTAAACGAACATATAGTTTGACACTCCCAGAATTCAAAGAAACTTTTCAAAGTTTTTGTTATATAATTTAAACATGCCCAGAAAAATATCATTTTTAAAAAGATTTTATTTATTTATGAGAGAGAGAGAGAGCATGGGGCATAGAGGGAGAGGGACGAGCAGACTTCTGCGCTGAGCCAGACTTGGGGCTCGGTCCCAGGACCCTGAGATCACAACCTAAGTTGAAACCAAAAGTCAGATGCTCAACAGACTGAGCCACCCAGGTGCCCGCAGGAAAGTATCATTTATATATAACCAGACTTTTCCTTATAAATATTGTACAGGTAATCCCAATAAAAATAAACAATAAATCTGAATACATAATACTGTGTTATATTGAAGCAGCTCACTTATATTCTGGCCATGGAATATATCATAACTAATAAGGTGTTAATATCATATTAGTTTAAAAATACTGCATTAATAAAGTGTTAAGTATTTTCAGTCACCCATTTTACTGCAGAGCTGAGTTATTATCTATGTAACCGAGACAGATTTGCCACCAATGTAAGAAATTATACATTAATACTAACTTCTACAAATAGCAAAGCTGGGGTAGGTCTTTTCCTTAATTAGAATAATATTCAGGGATGTACTGAGAAGGAGGCACCATTTAGCTCAGTCTGATTAGGTTAGGTTTAGTTGATTAGGTTAGGTTAAGGTAGGATTAATAAACTTCTCTACTAGAGAAAGAACTTTGTTCAAGTTAGGAGAGGAGTTAAGTCCAAACTAAGCCAATTACACTTCCTTATAGATGAGTCAAAATGGCACATAACCTGAAAACTGAATATACTACTTCCGCATTGCAAGGGACAAAGTTCTTCCTCCTCCAAGTCTTTCCTAGTCTAACCCCAACTGTTCCCTGGCTAACTCCTCCCATCCTTCAAACATGGTAATAGAAACACCACCACCGTCAAGAAACAATCCCCTAATTCTCTCAATTCATGCTGAACTGGGTCAATGGCCCAACTCTGTGCTTTCGAAGCACACTGTCAAACCTCTTCACAGATCCCCACCATACTGTAATTACAGGCCACCGAGTGCAGCCTCTCTTACTAAAATATAAGTTCCTTGGGGGGTGAGATAAGGTCCTAAAGATGTATGACTGATCCCCCCACCCAGGACCACACACACTGCTTGGTACCTAGTAATCACTCAAATGACCATGGATAAATCACTTGCAGATGGAAATTGCGAGAGAGCCCACCATCATCTATAATGCTCACATCAATCCTGGGGGGCAGCAAGGGTATGCCATTACCAACATATACGTTCTTTAAACGTGAGGAAATGCAGTTCTTTAACACTCAAAAATTAGCAACTTGAAAAATTAACTTTTGCTCAGGAATTTTAGAAAAATAAGTCAATGAAGTAAAATGTTCCTTCTGTTGCCCTCCCTGGACCTGTGAGTCTATAATATCCATCTGCTGGGGAGGAAGTGTCTTTGCCTCTTCATTACATGGCCAACGTCTTGACAAGAGTGAACATTAGATTGGAGGAGAGGTAAAGAGAAAAAAAAAAAAAGAATATGGACATGAACACGCACCCCTCCATCAAAACATATGCTCCTCTCTTGCAACCTCTCCAACCAAATGGTGTTTTTTGGACAGTGGCACAAAGTACCAAATATTCCCTGCCATTCATCCCACTTCCTGTACTCTAGTTCATGTTCCTTTCAGAACTTTCTCAAAAACGCCCTCAGAGCCAGCGCGGACAGCCCCACCAAGCTGATAACAGACAGGGAGAATTACTCAGTTGCAAGGGGTAGGGAGTAAGAGACCCACTCCAGCTGCTCCAGAAGTTCAAATGTGCAGATAAGTCTCCAACTATTTTTAGCTTTAGCTTTGCCCAGGCTTTAAGAGACAGTGGTTCACTACAAGAGCTCCCATGCAGTCTAAAAAGCCAACAATCCCCCGACTTGATCCCAATTCTATGTGTGCCACGAACAGTTCTGACACTTAGATTTCACGAAATACTTCCCTTCCCTGAGGAACGTCATCATTTTTTAAAACTTGAGAATCCACACAAACATAATCAAAATTATTATTGCCTGGATTTCTGAGTCATTGTCCATCTGGACCTTTGTTTAATGAGCTCCTACTGGAAATGGTTCACAGACTTCCAAACAATTCAAGTTTCCTAATCTATGAAACTAGGAAAGAACAAAATTCCTTTACATGCAGTATTCTAATTTTTAAGGTGTGGTCCCTTTAAATTTTTTTCCATTGTTGGAGAAAAGAGTGAAAAGAGAAATCCTTTTTATATTTCATTTTCTCTGCCCTAGAATTCCACGCCATTCAGATAACTTCTCTCACATAAAATCGCCAGCTCTTGGCCCTCTTCAAAATGTATCCCAAGTCCCTATATTTTTACCCTCAAAAAGTTTTCTGGCATCATCATCTCATATGGATAGGTCAAATGACTGCTTTAGAAATAGCTAGGCACTGGCCTTCACACTGAATCAAAACAAAACAAAACAACTCAAAAAACCACCCATTATGCTGCATCCATTCTTCCAAGCGGGACGGGTAACAGACCACGCTACAGGGCCCAGTGATGATGTCCCAAGTGATGAATGAGTCTGCTCTGTTCTGTAGGTCACCATAAACATAAGGTGACAACAGCCTTCATCTTGAAGCTACCACTGCTCTGAGAGCACTGTTTCAGGGGTCAGACACTCTTAAGGTATCTAGAAACTAAGAATATGAAAGATGTGTCTTCTTTCTCCCTCCCTCTTCACTCTTTGCAACCACAGAGAGAAAAAAATGAGAAGCTCAAATTTCCCCTTTCATTGCCCTATTTACCCTTAGACGGTGACACTCAGCAACAGAAAATATGGCAGACATACATATTTGTTACTACTGACAAAAGGCATATACTATCTTCAAGAGCTTTATATTCTTGAAATAACAAATGCTGGGGGTGCCTGGGTGGCTCATTCATTAAGGATCTGCCTTTGGCTCAGGTAATGATCCCAGCATCCTGGGATAGAGCCCCTCATCGGGCTCCCTGCTGTGGGGGGAGCCTGCTTCTCCTTCTCCCTACCGCTCCCCCTGCTGTGCACTCTCTCTCTGTCAAATACATAAATAAAATCTTTGAAAGAAGAAAAAAAAGAAATAACAAATGCTCGTAGCTAATGACTGCAATCTGTGTTCTCTATCTCCTCACCAAAAAAAAAAAAAAAAAATTTAAGCTTGGAAAAATAGGACTCTCCTCTCTCAACCCAAATAAACTAGAATGCCAACATTTTAATGACTGGGCAACTATATTTCATTTCTTGCAACCAAGCAATTCTATAGGTAATAATATCCAGTTGAATACATACAATCATATTCTAGATGATGTGACTTGTAAGAAAAGCGTTGTCAAAAACGCAGACCAAGTTCATCAATACGATCAATGGGTCTTTATCAGGAATAGAAATGTGGCAACATAATGGTAGGTCACAGACTGTCAAAAGGAGAGGACTTTATAAACTTACTATGGGACTGTCACAATTCAACCCTGTCAGTACAACAGAATATTTTTTAAAAATGCACACCAAGAAGTTTTCTGAGGACTGGTCTGCAAAGTCCTTTTCTGAAATCCTATAATGTTAGGGGATAAAGTCTGTATCTAAAGCAAACACTGTTTTCATGATGAAACGTCCTTCAGAGTTTGACTCATCCTATCATCCCCCAATTTTTCTTCTCAATCCCAATCAGATGGGAAAAAATACCTTCCTGGAAACAACTGTTCTAAGGAAACACTTGAAGGTGTGACCCTTGATCACAAGATCCATTTCTTATTTTAATTCCTAAACATATATACAAAGCCTGGCACACAGTAGACATTAACAGCAGGTTGCTGAATTTAATAATCTACCTTAAACCCATGTACATTATTTCAACTGTTTCCCTTTTGTGCTTAAAAGTGGCCTCATGTGGTCTTTATTATTAAGGATAACTATGTGACGGCATTCCTTACAATCTCCAGACTTAGTGCAATTATTTGCCTTTTAAACACTATTTGACTATTTTAACCTCTATCATCTACTACTGTTCAGAGAATTTCTAAAAACAGGAAAGACAACCAAATACCTACATTTCCGTACGGCTATTATACCACTTTTTCTAACAACTGATTTTATTAAACTAGTCAATGCTATAGTTGTATACTGTAAGCGGAAATCAGTCAAAGACATACAAAGCCTTGGTTGATGGGGAGGTCTTGGTTCCTCAGTGCCCACCCACTTAAGAGAAGCAGAATGGGGTAGTGGCAGCAGCGCGGGCACCAGGAACAGACTACCCAACACAGCAGGCGCCAGGCACCCGAGGGCACTGAAAACTGGGGAGAGCAGCCAGTCCAAACTGAGGTGTGCTAGACATGGAAGATATATTCTGCAGAATTAATACCAAACGAAGAAAGCAAAACATCTTGTTTTTATAGTAGTCACATGCTGAAGTGATAGAATTTTTGCAAATTTTGATTTAAGAAATATTACTGAAGTTACTTTCACCTTGGATGGGGCCACCAGAAAATGTCCCATCACACATGCGACTCACGATACTCGCACTAGGGAGTGCTGGGCTGGACCCACAGACCTGGGGTCAGTGCCCAGCACCAAGAACTTACTCGGCTTACTCTGAACAGCTGATTAACACCTGGGCTTCGTTTCTCCATCTATAAAACTAGGATGATGGCACCTCCAGCTCTGGGTCACGGTGAGGATGAAAGAGCACTCGGGCCATCATTTTTAATCAGCAAACGAAGGGTTACTAACGCTGCCAATGACCGCTACTGCTCCCAAACAAGTACACAGAAAGGGTGTCAATGGGGAAATAATGGATCGTGCTTTAAACAATGCGCGATTCATCATTATACTACAACACTGCTCTTCCTGACAATAACCACTAAGCATATAATCTGACTCTACAACACTGACCAACACTCCAAAACTACATTTCCGTGATTTCTGGTTTATTTCTACATAAAATAATACTGTCTAATTAAAGGTCTATTGTTTGAATGCTGTTTCAAAGTATATACAAAAAGATCGTTATCAGAGAGATTCATTGGGTCATACCTAACAATTTAAAGCTAAGAAAAAGCAGCAAAGCCAAAAATCCCTCCCAGAAATGAGGTTCCTAAAATCTAAAAGTCCAAGAACTACTGGATGCTCATCTCGTGTACAGTTTAAAGAGTTTTGCCCCTGCCTAGCTTGAACATATTAATATTTCTAAAAGCAATCTAGAATGTAACATTAATCAGCAAAAAATAAAAAGCAAGAAAAAGTTACCTTTGTTCCTAAGTTAGCAAGCTTATAAGGAAAAGTTCATTGCAAAAATCAGTTGTTTGAGTTAAGCATTAATATTCTTTGAGGAAGGAACGGTGGAAGACAGTTAAACTGACCGGTGAATAAAATTCTATATTTCAGATCTGAGGAATTTCAGAAACAAGACCGAGGATCACTGGGGAAGGGGAGGGGAAAATGAAGCCAGATGAAGCCAGAGAGAGAGACAAACCTTAAGAGACTCTTGGTCTCAGGAAACAAACTGAAGGTTGCTGAGTGGAGTTGGGGTGGGAGGGATAGGGTGTCTGGGTGATGGACGCTGGGGAGGGTATGTGCTGTGGTGAGTGCTGTGAATTGTGTTAAGACTGATGCATCACAGGCCTGTACCCCCTGAAACAAATAATATATTACACGTTAATAAAAACAAATTTTCTATATTTCATGTTGAAACACAGTGCATTTCCGGGACTCTAGCAAACCAACCACCACCATAGACACCAGAGGTCAGCTCTATAAGTATATAACCCTTGGTGGGCAGGCCATCTTTCATGTGATAGTACAATTTTAAGGAATCATATGTGTAAATTTTGCTAAAATGCCTAAGATTGCCAATCTTTTAAAGGAGAGGGAGGAGGAGGAATGAACCATAAGGACAGGGAAACCATGGCCTTGGTGAACATCCACTGGAGTGAACACACAAGGTTTTCAGATGAGTCAGTTTTCAGCAGAAGGACCCTGACACTATCTCTAACATTCAAACATACAACAAAATTCCCATAATCCTAACAGATGTGATCTGACACTTCAGACGTCCTTCAAATTAAAGCAAATTACCCAACTTCTCTCAAATTTCCTCTTTCCACTAAAAACTAGTTAGGTATAGAAGAAATTAAACACACACTCACTGACCACAGGAGTCCCCAGAATTACTGTGGCTACGTGTCACGGCCATGGGTACTACTGGGGAGAGGTACAGGGTATGACTCTACATTAATGAAATGGAGCATTTCCAAAGTGGCTTCATAGCAGGGAGGGGAAAAAAAATACAGAGAATGAACAAAAAGGCACCAGTCTACCACAATACCTGGCTACTCACAGCTGCATCTTGAACCAATGTTATTCAAGCTGCTCACAAAGTCTGCTCCTTACCCCCAACCCCCACCCCACCAAACTACGGAGGTGGGACCACCACATACTCCCTAACTCCCTCCAGAGCATACAGCATACCACTAAACGTAAGCCACACGATGAACAGAGCTGTTGAGACGAACGAACTCTTTTTAGTGTCCGCTTAGATAAGCAGGCGGTCCAGTGAACTCCTGAGTTGATAAAAGGGTAACCCCATCCTGTCCCTCTTTAACACTTGAGGTTTTAGGATGCCCCTTCCTCCTCCTTCCCTCCCTCCCAAGCCCTCAAAGCAGATAGTGCTGCCTGCCCTGTCATCCCCTCTCATCTCATTTTGTTTAAATCTCTCTAATGCCATTTACTCACTCTGACTCATCTTTCTGTTTCTAAAACTGCCTGGACCCACCAATCCTGAGCACAGGTCAAGGGCTACAGGTGCTGAACTACAGGGCTCTGAATGCACCCGCTCTCTCAAAACCTCCTGTCACTCCTGAGAAGTGAATAAGCAGCACACGTGTCTCCCTTTAAAAAGTCATGTCTGTCTGAAGTTCCTCAGGATACTAAAGAAAAATTACCAGTTTCTAGAGTAACCTACCACCCCAAACCTGAAACTAAAATTTCAGAAGCAAAACGCTCCAACCTTAGAGAACCCAACCCAAAAAGCTCACACAACACCCTTGGTCACACTCTGAAGCTGCATGCAGGTGTTTCCCTCCCATCATAAAGCTGCAACTCCACATCATACAAGCCCAGAATCAACTTCAGAAAAGAGAATACTAACCCCACTGCCAGACCACAACCAGTCACATACTTCCCAAATACAAAGGGACCCCTATACAAGAAAAAGTCTCAAGCAGATGCCAACAGTCTCAATTAGGACATCTTCTCCATGTGTCATGTGCTCAAAGACAGACACTGAAAAGAACTAAGAACAAATTAACCATTCATCTTAGAAATGCATCCACCAAGAGAAGGCATTTTAACAGAAGAATTAACAAAATATGTAGTCCACCAACTTGGCTTATCCAATTTTGGAGCTCTGCAACTCTTTCCAAATTACTAAGTAAAGGAATACTCTGTACCTTTGTATTAACAGTGTGTTTCCCATCTTTATTCTCTATACCCTCATCTACATCTCACGACAACTCTTTTTTTGCTTAAGTATAGAAATCTTTTTTGGTAATGATCACTGGAATAAAAAGCCATTGACGATCCCTGAGAAACAAAAGCACAATGATCATATTCCTCTTCTACTCTTCTACTGTGCAACTATTCATAAGTTCTCATTTTGTTTTCCCTCATTTTAAAACTCCTTCATGCAATTTGCAATTGGACTCTACCACAAAATGCAGTTTTAGAAATGAATAGACAGTCTTTACAACAGTTTAAATTTGCCCCGTCAAAGCCTATTTACATGACACAAATCTGCAAGACAAGCTGCAGCCATACAATGTCCACAGAAGTGCTGAGGGAAAGACAGACTTTTGCCCAGGATGAAGGTCACAGAGAAACCCAGGAATAAAGCTGGAGTTAATGATGATCAAAATAAACAAGAATTACAGCTCCTTTCTCTGCTGTTCGGGCTAACCTAGGTATCCCTGTTTTCATTTCCACTGATATGGTAAAAAAGAAAGATACTGAGAGTTTAATAACTATAATGAAGTGTAAGACAAATATGTATACTCTTTAAGAAAGAGGTAAAATGTGTAATATAAGGATGTTCATATCATTAATTTCAAAAACACATCTACCAGGGCAATTTTGATGCATGCGTCTGTCCAAGGAGCAGAAAGTCACTGGGAGTACAGACACCAGTGAGGTTCTCTTCTCAGCAGACCTAACAAGCAGAGACAGTGTTCTGCAGGGGGTCCCAGCCCAGAGCGCCTGACACCACCAACTGCCATTCTAGGCGGCCCAGAATGAACTGTGCATGGTGCATCCCAGTGCGGGGTGTGGGCCGAGTGGCTTCCCCTTCTCTCAGTCTGCTTTCACACTGCTTTCCCCTTAGCACCACATGTCCCCTGACTTCACCTCCCGTCTCATTTCTTTCTCCCAAAGGGAAAATTCCTTGCTGATCCAAAATAACACTTTCAGACGATCTCAGCTTTCTGTGCCACTCAATAAAATCCAGAAGGGCTGCTAATGCGAGCAGTGGCCCTGAACAAAAGCCATCCTGTCAACCTCTCGGATCCTGAGCTACATTTACACACTAACTACTACTGACCTGTTTGAAATTAAGCCTACAGACTTCCAGCCACGGTCTGTTCTGAAGTGCCGCTCACCTTTGAGGACCTGGTTCCCTGTAACAGTACAAAATAATAGCCCGGGTTCAAAGCAACCAAGAGCAGGACCCAGAGCCACTGCTCGATCCATGCAGGAGCAATCTTCAGAATTTCTTCTAACTACTTTTTTGTAATGTAGATGCTGTGCTGATTTATAACATGCACACATTGCAAAATACAGCTCAGAGGAAATAAAACAGGTACTCTGTTTGGCACAGGGCCAGAAACATATTACCTGCCCAGTCTCAGTATAATACAAATAGAAACAAGTTATTTCTTTTCTCGGCTGTGTTGCTCCTCTAAAGATTTTCAAATAAGCCAGAAACTAATGTATTTCCTCAGTTTATTTCAGTCCACTGTAACCTATAATCATGGTTTCAAACTTCTTGGTTTTCTAAGACTCCTTTTTCCAACCAGAGGGACCCAAAGACCTTTATTTATGGAGTATATTTATTGATAGTTATTGTATCAGAAATTAAAACAAAGAAACTTACAAAATATTTATCAATTCATTTTAAAAATCACTGAACTCATTACATATTAAAATAACATTTTTATTAAAAAATAATTATTTTCTGAACAAAAGTTTAATGAGAAAGTGGCACTGTTTCACATTTTTCACAAATCTCTTTAATGTCTGGTTTCACAAAATATAGTTGGGAGTCTCACATGTGCTTCTGGATTCAAACTATTACATACAATGTTTTGGCTAAAGTATATGAAAAAAATTCAGCCTCTGATACGTAGATGAAAAAGGGAGGACTATTTTAACAGCCTTTTCAAATAATTGCTAATAGTCTTCTCTGATATTAAACACCGACAAGTGATAGTTTCTTAGAAGGTTAGTTGTGATAAAAAATCTGAAACCGTATCAATGACATTTTGAACTCTGTAACATTAAAAGTCATGGCTCTATCTTCCACTTTGAATAGAAGTCATACAAGTAAGTACCCATGCATGATTCTGTCACATCATATACTGATCACCTGAAAAATACTGTTTCTTTGACTCTTTTCCAAATGTTGGCACCTTCCTTACATAATATTATGAAGTACATCCGTGGGGCGCCTGGCTGGCTCAGTGGGTGGGGTATATGACTCTTGAACTCTGGGTTATAAATTCGAGCCCCACATTGGGTGTAAAGACTACTCAAAAAATCTTTTTAAAAAAGGAAGATTTTATCATTATCAAATTTACAAGGGAACTGGGAATACTGGGAAGCCATCAAGCTCAAGGTAGCAAATATAAGTTTTCCAAATTTCTGATTTTTTCTTCAAAGCTCAATTTTTATCACTGGCAACAAATACTGTCCATTGTTTTCCTTGAAGTAACAAACCTGCTTTATTCATTTTCAAGAAAATGTCTGCCAAACCCCCAAGTTCTGAATAACCACAGTTTGCCAACCCTCCCTTCAAGTAAAAATTATGCTCCCTCCAAAATGAATAAAGACAGTTCACTCCCCAAGCCAAACAGACCCTCAAAAAAAAGAGTACTTAAAGACCGAGATTCAATAAAATTAATAGTTTTTACTGCCTCACCAAGAACACTAGCACTATTTTTTGTTCAGGGTATATGACTGGTTGAACACCACGGCTACCCGGTCCAGTTTGGTGCCACTGCTTTGATTCATGCTAAGGCATCAGCAGTTTTATCCAGGCTGCTTCAGTGCAAATGTCTGCGCAGTATGAAAAGGTAAATATAAAAAAATAAATATAAAGTTTAAAAAAGGCAAGTATCATTTCAATACTACTATGCAAATAGCACAGGCCTCACATCCCACTACAAGGGTCTCAGGAATCCAAGGATCGTCTACAGACACTCTGAAAACCAATGTCACAGATCAATGAATAGCTATCAATTACCTACGTATATAAGACTGTATAGAGTATAAGACACGGTTACTACATCAAGAGGGACAGGGGTACAGGTACACACACACGCGCACAAAAACCAACCACAATGCAGAGCAGTTATGATCAGCTCCCCAATATAACAGCACAGAAAATAAATGCCATAATTTTTCTAAGGAAGGGAGATGATCCCTGGGGTTGGAGGAGCTAGAGAAGGACTCAGGGAGGAAATGCATTTGAGTTGGGGTCTGAAAAAGGCAAGGAGGGGTGAGAGCATTCCAGGCGGAGGGCACAGCATGAGCACAGGCACGTTCAGGGCACAGTGAGAAAATCTGGAAAGTCACAGACACGGAGCAATGTCCCAGCTGCCAAGCACCCTCGCCCAGCCCAGGGAAAAGTAAGACACCTTGACCAAGAACACCAACAGAGTGATGACCTGGGAAGTAAAAAAGCTGGAAAGGAAGGCTATATGGTCAAGGTGGAAGTCTGACTGCTGAGCTCAGTAGTCTGAACTTGACCCTGAAAACCACAAAGCCCCTGAAAGAGGTTCGGTTTGAATTTCCAAGGTATTTTGGAAAGGTCACTCTGAACCGTTTGTAGGAAGAATAAAGGTAAGAGGAATCTGAAAAAACAGAAGGCCTACTTGGAAGCCAGTGACCCACGTGAAGCAAAGGCACGAGCAGGCCTCAAGACAACATTAAAGGACATTCACAAAAGACAGTATGACAGGACTTGGTCCCAACAGGACAGCTGGTGATGAGTGACTAGCCCAGGAAAATCATTAACGGGCATGAGGCTTATTCTAATAACCACAGCAATGGGCCATAAAAAAGAAAGGGAAGCAACACTACTCAAGAGGACTGGGTCAGTTAACTGCACCTAGAACATAAAATCCCAGAGAGAAAATACTCGGGGTCTAAGGTCCAATCCAAATGTCACATCCCTCATCTGTGTTCTTTACAACCTTGCATATATCACTGTCACAGCACAAAATTCCATCTCTCAATACCCTAAAATTACCTTTGCGTTCCTAGTGGCTGATTCCATTCATTCTGCTCAAACTTTTTTTTTCAGTGGGCTCATACTACGAGTACTTATAACTGACATAATAGCTCTCCTTTCTGTGTTGCAAGCGAGACGCTTATCCTCCAGAGATGAGCTTTTAGTGAACTGGGAATGTGCACTCCTCTCCCTCAGTACTCTCAAGGCCTAACTTCTAACATGCTGTTTCAAATGCCGGCTGAACACAAGAATCCCAGGATAATCTGGCCCTAGAAACAAAAATCAAGTTAGCTTCAGGCTTACACACTTTTCCCTCAAAGTGTCTATGTTCTGCTTACACAAGATGTTGATTATGAAATTCAGTTGCATTTACAAAAATTAGCCAAAAAAAGCACAGCTGCAAACAATTCATTAGAGCACTAAACATTCATACATCCTAAAACCGGAACAGACAAATCTCATAGCTAACTTACTTCTTACTGGGAATGTACACTGGGAAGGTCAGTACCTGCCATGCAGGTCTTCTTTTACCTTCTTCCAACGTTCTGTACCGTGAGCCACACTTTAAAAAAATTCTTCCCAGTCCCAGCTACAACTACAGATGAAATCTAGCAACATGCTATACAAAGTAGGTACTGTTTTTCCATTTTACACTCAAGACAACTATCGCTCAAAAAAGGCTAAGTATCTATACCTAGTTCAAGTTCACAAAAACTAGTTAAAAGAGAGCAAGAAGAACCCACAATCATGAAACCACACAGTGCTGTGGGTGGGGATTTCAGTCAGGTTGGTTTGTGTCAGACAGAAAGCAGAGCAAGGGAAACAAAGGGAACTCCTCCAAGATTACAGTACGGAGGGCACAGTCTTAATGGAAAATCCAGGAAGAGACTTTTTACCCAGACACTCTCCTTTGAACCTTGAGATTATTTTACAAACACTATCATGTGCAACATAGAGTCCTTCCCCCAAGAGACATCCAGCCCATTCTTCCTGTGGTTCTAAAGGTTACTCTACTTGTAGTTAACAACAAAAAGGACCTTGGCTTTGGAGGGAGAATGATTTTGGCTAATGTTCTGGATCCTGCTCTTGCCTGCTTTGTAGCTTAATACAAGCGTCCTGGCTTCTTTGAATATCAGCTTTCCTTAACTGAAACACAGAGGTAAAATGAATAAAGTCATTAAACAGTGAATAAAGTGAATAACCAGCATCTAGTACAGAGTAAACACTCAATAAACCTAAACTTTCCTTTATCCTATCTCAACTCCACCAGAATTTTTTCTCTAATTTCAGCATCCACACAAGATTATAATTCCAATAACTCACCTGGTCCTCTGTAAAATCAGAATGAAAATCAGAGTTCTTGTCAAATCCACTTACCGTGTGGATACAAAGTTCACAACCAAAGTTAAAGTCAGCTAGTGGTAGCCAAACCAGACTAAAATCTGGGTCTTTTTAACTACCCAGTTCAAACAAAACATCAAGACAAGACAAAGTTTGAATTGGTACAGCTGACCTACACATTCACAAACCCGAGGCTTATCCTACATTACATTAAGAAACTCTAGGGTAACTCTTTAAGGAAACACAAAACAGACCTTACACAGTGGTAGAGAGGACCCACTGGTATGTCACTGTGTCCTAGGATATAACATTCTAGATACAGTTCAAAGAGAAGGGTAAAAGAAACCCATGACCACATAAGGCCCTACTATATCACTCTAAGAAAGCTGTTAAGAGTCTTTGTCATAATCCAAGCAGTTAAGAACAATGAAAATTATCCATTTACTTATATGACCAGATTTAATTAATGAGAAACTGAGTAGTAATGGTGTTATTGTTAATAATTTCTTCAAGCTATAAATCTCCTGTAAACTCAGGAGAGGCAAGCCAACGTAATAAAGAGCACCCACATTTTAGAAATACAATCCTAGTTTTTAAACCCCAGCTCTCTCTCTCCCTAGTTATGGGACACCAGCCAAGCTACAGAATCCCTGTGAGCCTCAATTTCCTCATCTACAGTACAGTTAATCCCAGCTCCTTCACAAGACCATCCTAGGGTGAAATGGGACATCTTACATAAAATGCTAAGGTTAGATATTTTTTTTAAAGAGGCAGAGAGTATGAATATGTTCGATAAGAAGAGAATATGGTTTTTCTTTACCTTCTTACGAGGATTCCCAAATTAGGAGCAGCAAAAAGGGCTTTAATTACTGTTCAGTTGTGAAATATCTCATGAACAGGAGACATCAGGGCACAGCCAAGCAGTCGAACGCCACAATTACCCATTGTACTACATACTAACTCAGCAACTGAGCCAATATTTCCCTGCCCTGAGAGAATTACACCAAGAACAAAGACAATGAGTGGGTATTCACAGACACCAAATCTTAGCATCAAAAGCCATTTTCAAGATGTTTTTGGTCTAGATGTTTTCAAATTGATTTTTGGCCGTGGGACTTTCTTCAAGGGAAACATTACAGGAAACCCATACAAGTCACGTAGGAGAGTGTAGCTACACCGTGGGGAGAGCTGGGTCTCCTCCCCATGCCCTCTCCGAGTCCATCTGGCTCCCCTCTGCAATCCTAAGGAGCCCCACAGCTTAAGAACGCTTTTAAGGAAAAAACGTCCCCAAACAAACAAAAATGGATACTTCCACTTTTCATGGCAGAAATGGGAGGTGAGGGTGTCTAAGTGACTCGTCCAAGGTTGTTAGCAGCAACCTAAGTCTAGAAGTCAAACTACGGAACTCTAGTCTGGTGTTTGTCCACCAAGGGTCGAGCTCTTCTTAATACTGAAAGCTTTGCATCAGAATTCACCCTTATTTTTAACATATTTTTAACAGTCTCTGAGTTTCAATCTCCAAGTTTTAACCTGGCATCCTTACTTTCTTAGGACTCTCTTATTACTCTCACATTACTCATTCGCTTATCACTTTGCCCTCCATTCATTTTGTCAGGAGTCCAGAACAATGGCATGGAAAACATTTCATTCCTAGCATGATTTACCAAGCCCATTATGTTTGTGCCCAGCAGATCTGTGGGACAGTAAAGAAAAATAATGAGACTCAAAGGGAGAATCCCCTGAAATGTGTGGTGCCGAGATCCTATTGCTTGCCTGACCTGCTCAATGTTTCACCCTATTTGTTGTATCTCTAAAAGAACAGTTTATCAAGTGAATGCTGGGATAAAAATGACTAGCTTCTTTGGTAAACAGGTAATATTTCAAGAGACCAGAGGGAAGAAACAGTGAGAAAGAAGGATGGCACGCTTGTGAGAGTCAGTCTAAATAATGTGGAGGTCACAGGGGAAACAAAAAAGCTCACCTAAGTCCAAAAGATTTCCAAAACAGAAGCCCTTTGGGAATCCAGGTTGGCAGAGAGATGTCCTCAAAAAAGAGTCCTTCTAAGCCAAAACAACACCCAGATAGATCAATGAAATGTGAACTGTTCAACAATCAGGTAGGCTTTGTCCAAACTGGACTGTACAAGATGACCACAGAAGTCCTCCCACAACTACATAACCACCTACATGTTCAAGAACAATATTATTATGGAACGCTCTCTTACTTCTAGTGCTATGATTTATCTACTAAATTAGCCAGCTCTTTCTCTGCAACCGGGAACAGAATAAAGATCAGCGAGATAATACACCTAAGAATGTCCTAGAGAAGCATTAACTATGCCAGGAGGTCAGCTTAGGAACCTATGAGACTTAGAACTTGTCAGGCAACAGACTCTTCCTACCCATTGCACAGAAAATCTTGGCAAGTGTTACCTGCTCGAAAATCACTGCTATCAGAGCTGGGGCCACTTAACTCATCTCTGTCTCAAAGAAAAACGTGTGGCTATATTAACAAGAGCACAGTCCATTGTTTAACTTGCTTATTTTCTTGGTTATTTAAAGCAGAATGTCAACACTCGCCTGTGATTTGGGGAACATATGTGGCTTATGCATCTTTATAACTAAATCAGATGCACATCAATTTTATTTTATTTTTTTTAAAGATTTATTTGAGAGAGCAGGAGTGAAAGAAAGAGAGTGAGTGGTGGGGGGAGAAGCGGGAGAGAATCTCAGACTCCCTGCTGAGTGTACAGCCAGAAGCAGGGGCTCAACCTCAGGACCCCGAGATCATGACCTGAGCTGAAACCAAGACAGATACTTAGATGACTGAGCCATCCAGGTGCCCCAAGATTTTATATTAAGTAACCTCTATACCCAACATGGGGCTCAAACTTGCAACCCCAAGATCAAGAGTCACATGCTCTACTGACTGAGCCAGACAGACACCCCATGTAACATCAATGTTAAAAGCTTCTAATATGCATTTGGATGTGCAAGAGAACGGACACAGATAATCTCTCACAGAGCATTCTGTATAGAAAGGGACCTTATACCCTAACATCTCTATAACTCTTATTCCAAACTTCCCTGTCACCTTGTTGGAGCTTATTTGGACTGACAAAGAGTACCCAAAAGAACATGAAACCAGAGACTCTCTTTTTATTGGAAAGTTCCCTTCATATGCCTTTTAATCTTGAGAACTGATCTTAGATTAACTCTCAGTGCTTGAGAGTAGTGACTATGTTTCATGAGTTTCTTTCTATTCTTTTAGAGTTCTTCTATTTATAATTGGTTGCCAGTAATTCAATAATTCTACGAGTTAATTCTATTATGGCATTTAAAACTTCCTTTTGGGGCGCCTGGGTGGCTCAGTGGGTTAAAGCCTCTGCCTTCGGCTTGATCCCAGGGTCCTGGGATTGAGCCCTGCATCCGCATCGGGCTCTCTGCTCAGCAGGGAGCCTGCTTCCTCCTCTCTCTCTGCCTGCCTCTCTGCCTACTTGTGATCTCTGTCAAATAAATAAATAAAATCTTAAAAAAAAAAAAGAATATGATCACAAATGGTATATACATAAACATACACACACACACACACACACACACACACACACACAACCTCTACAGATTTTCAAGTCTGGAAAGAAAAACACCAAATTGTACCAAAAACTTTGCTGGATAGTGTCATTTATTCACAGGTGTAGTTTTTTCTGTTTATGTCTAATTCCCAGATTTCTAGAGGGACTGTACATCACCATTCTTAATAAAACTAAGACAAAAAATGTCCATGAGTCATGAAAACATGAGGACTTCTAGAATAAAAGATAATACAGTAGAAAGTTAACCACAAAAATATAATCTAGTGGCAAGTCAAAGTTACATAAAGTTCTGCCAAAATCACAGCTCACAATGAACATCCCTTTCACATAATTACTCATCTCAAGCCGTGCTAGAAATGTTCTTGACACAAGTTCAAAGGACTTGTGCCCTAGAATGAGAGACCCATGCTTAAGTCCCAACTGTGCCACACACCAACTGTGTGACCCTGAGAACTCCGCCTCCATGAGGCCCAGTAGTAACAGACCCCATCTTGGAAGGCTGTGGGGATTAAAAAGAAAGAAGGGTATATAGAGTACATGGTACTAAGCCTGGCACAGCAGTCATAAGTGAGGGCAATTATTATCATTATGATTGCTGCCATCACATATTAATCAAGAAACACAATCATGACTGCTTTAAGGGCAGCGACCGTGTCTTATTTTTGTTCATCCCTGGATCCTTGGCACCTAAAAGTGTGCCTGACACACACCCTCATTTAGTGCTTGCTGAATAAAGTACACCTAAAATTAATTAACCTTCTTGTCAATTTCCTCCTCTGGCAAAATCATAAAAACACCTCGCAGAGGTGAGAACTGGTAAACATTAAGGCACCTAGTTCAAAAGAGGCTTCTAATAAATGACAGCTATTATATTAATGAACTTGTCTCTGTAGGTTTCAACAGGTATGAAAGCTGAAGGGAGAAAACAGGTATAATTTTTTCTCTGAATTGCCTTTCATATTTGGGTCCATTATTTTTATTTAGACTCAGGAACGAAAGTTCTCTCTTTCCAGGCACACATCCTAGCAGGGTAACTATTAAAGTGGTAATCTTTATTTTTAATTTGTTTACATATATTATGAAACCAGTTTTCTAATACACAACAAAACAACATAGACTAGACTCCATTTGTCCCAAATTTATCATGAAATATACTCATTTTTTTTCTATTATCTAACCCTTTTTTTTTTTCAAATTAACATATAATGTATTATTAGCCCCTGGGGTACAGGTCTGTGAATCGCCAAGTTTACACACTTCACAGCACTCACCATAGCACATACCCTCCCCAATGTCCATAACCCCACCACCCTCTCCCTACCTCCCCCCACCCCCGGCAACCCTCAATTTGTTTCGTGAGATTAAGAGTCTCTTATGGTTTGTCTTCCTCCCAATCCCATCTTGTTTCTTTTCTTTTCCTACCCCCCAAACCCCCAATGTTGCATCTCCACTTCCTCATATCAGGGAGATCATATGATAGTTGTCTTTCTCTGATTGACTTATTTCGCTAAGCATGATACCTTCTAGTTCCATCCACGTCGTCGCGAATGGCAAGATTTCTTTTGATGGCTGCATAGTATTCCATTGTATATATATATATATACCACATCTTCTTTATCCATTTATCTGCTGATGGACATCTAGGTTCTTTCCATAGTTTGGCTATTGTGGACACTGCTACTATAAACATTTGGGTGCACGTGCCCCTTCAGACCACTACATTTGTATCTTTAGGGTAAATACCCAGTAGTGCAATTGCTGGGTCATAGGGTAGCATTATTTTCAACTTTTTGAGGAACCTCCATGTTGTTTTCCAGAGTGGTTCACCAGCCTGTATCCCCATAAAGTGGTAATCTTTAGACTGCCACAAACACTTTTGGCAACGCAGCCCAAATAGTACCTTAGAACCTGTGAGCTTAGGACATGATACATACAAATAGCAGCCATGAAGACCAATTAATCAGTACTTCCAAGGCTTCAAATCAAAACTTTTCTTTTAAAGATTTTATTTGTTTGTTTGTTTGTTTGACAGAGAGAGCACAAGAAGGAAGAACAGTGGAGGGAGAGGGAGAAGCAGACTCTCTACCGAGCATAGAGTCCAACGCAGGGCTCCATCCCAGGGACCTGGGATCATGACCTGAGCCGAAGGCAGACACTTAACCGACTGAGCCACCCAGGCATTCCCAAATGAAAACTTTTAAGATGACCTGAATTGGGAAGCACAAGAAAAATCATCAGTATTTCTATATACGTGACCAAATGGATTCTTAAGGAAGTATAAGATTCATGAAAGTATTCAATTTAAAAAGCATTTTCTTCACAAAAATCAAAACAAATGGGAATCCATTTTAAGAAAAAAAGCAGATCATCAAGAGGAAATCAAACCACTAAGTTCTGTTCAGGGAAGTGAAAAAACTACTGACATGAAACCAGAAATCATTTCATATAAATCATAACATTCGTGTACTGGTATTAAGAGAGAAACAATCATCTGAGGAGGAAAAAAAAAAAAAAAAAAAGCCTTACCATTAGGGAGAAGAACTCAAAAAACTGCCCAGATCAGTCATTTGTGCAGCTTTGCTTACTTTCCCATGTCTGATCTGACAGAAACCTCGAATTTCATACAATAGTGTTTAATAGAAGGTTTATGGTCCTATTTCTACAATGATTTCTGTTGAAAGGCGAAAAGGCTACTCAGCGTTCATTTGCTGTGAGTTAAGGTTTTGGTTCCGCATCCTTGAAACATAACACGCCGAGATTTAGAGGTTTACATTATTGTATTATTATTACAATAATACAATATTATTACATTATTGTATTATTATTATCCTGGTTTAAATTATCGCACACTGGAGTACAAATACTATTTAAGAATCTCTATTAAGAAAATGATAGTTTTGTGATGACTTTCAAGACAACTAGAATAAGCATATTCAAGTGAGGCAGGGTAAATTTTACCTTATATGGATTGTATTTCTGTGAAATTTTAGCATAAAAGGGATATATGAAGAGAATAGCAAAATCTTGCAAATTCTCTAGAATCTGGCATAATGGGTACACAGGGTCAATTCTACTGTTCTATTTGAGGGGTTTGTTGAGTATGTTTTAAAATTATTATATATAGCATTTCTTAAAATTAAGGCAGACAAAAGAAAAACATTAGGCAGACACACCCCACCTACAGTCTCATGTTAGTGCTGAGTTTCTGAACAGATTAAAATGTAAAGTGACAGAGACCTACACTGACCAAGCACAAAACCAGGCAAGAGTTGTACAAATTTTACCAGCAGTCTTGGTCAACACTGGCCAATCTTCCATTTAACATGGTGCTTCTCTTCCCCAAAAAGGATGATTTAACTCTTCAGAATCAAAGTACAAATGATGCCAGGAAGAGAAATCTAAAATCCATTTATTCTCAACAGGGCAGATTCTATTAACAGTTCAATAATAAGCATATATTATTAATATCTACAGTTTTGTCACAAGTTCATCCATCCATCCAAATATGACCTGCATAGAACTAACTCTGATGTGCCATGCACAATGCCAGGTGCTGGGGATACAGCGATGAACAAAGACAAAATCTGCCCTCCAGAGATTACAATCTAGAGGAAATACGGACATTAAGTTATTACCTTATCCCCACCTAGTCAGGGCACAGTGTGACAAAGGAATCCTACTGAATTCACTAGAAGGGAGAAAATGTACAGTGGGCAAAGATATAATGGAAAAGTTAAAGAGGTGGGGCACCTGAGTGGCTCAGTCGGTTAAGCACCTGACTCTTGATTTAGGCTCAGGTTAGGATCTTGGGGTTGTGAGATCAAGCCGCACTGTCGGGCTCCAAGCTGGGAGTGGAGCCTGCTTGGAATCTTTCTCCCTATCCCTCTGCCCCTCCCTCTCTAATTAAAAAAAAAAAAAGAAAGAAAGAAAGAAACATTAAAAAGGTGACAGGAAACAGCAGAACTCAAGATAATTAATATAAACAGGAAAAACAATCATTTGTCCAGGTTGCTGGCACAGTGTTTTAGAAAAAAAGAAAACAAAACATTTATTTCTGTCCTTTACGATATTGCTCTAACCAACTACGTGTTTCCAGAAAACGTCCATCTTTTCTAACTTATATACATAACTTATCCGGGCCAAAAAAACAAAGGCCTCAGAGGGCGCCTGGGTGTCTCAGTTAGGTGTCTGCCTTCAACTCAGGTCATGATCCCAGGGCCCAGGGATTGAGCCCCAAGTCTGGCTCCCTGCTGCTCAGCAGCAAGCCTGCTTCTCTCTCTCCCTTTGTCTGCGGTGGTCTCTCTCCGCCAAATAAATAAATAAATTCTCAAAAACAAAAACAAAGGGCTCCTTATTCAAAACGTAAAAAAATATCACCTGTAGCCATCCTTGAAAATAAGAGTGGCTGGCTCTAAGTATTTAAGTCAGTTCCAGTTATTCAAAGCACACATCTAGCATTATTCAAGGTCCAGCTGTACAATGTTCCAAGTTACCAGAAATCTTGGTGGAAAAGGTTGAAGTTTAAACCTGGGTATATCTAATGTTACAAAAAGGTTCAAAAGCCAATTTACCGTATCTTTAGGTTTTCAGACTTTCCAGAAGGAAAGGAAAGGGAAAGAGGGAAAAAGAGAAAGACCTGAAAACAACACTATTTGGCAGAGGGAAAAGTTCAAGGCCATTCCTATCTGTTGGCCTCTTTAAAAGAACAGATTCCCACTGATGATAAAAATTTAATCAAATACACATCCAAGCTCTCAGAATTCTTCTCCTTTCTGCCATTACATACTAAGGTTTCCCTGACAAGGTCATTTAGACAAAGATTCATGAAGAGGTGCCTCTGAACGGCTGGGCCATACGCGGCGATGAAGGGGAACTTGCACATCCTGTCTTAGGAAATCACCCAGACAAAATATTTATCAAACGGTTCTATTTATTGCTCTGTATTAGGAAAAGAGATAGCCAAAGTGCAGTAATGTGGCTGACAACAATAGCAAGAAAATAATTTAATTATTTCAACCGAAGTAGGAAGGAAGAAGTCACTGCAACTTTGAAGAACCCTCACTGATGTTAAATATCCTCTGGCCCCCATATCCGAGAGCCCGAGTTTCACACACCCCTCCGCACCCTCGAAGCACTCGATGAAAGGTTAACAACACACTATTTCTGCGAACAGAAGAACTCAGGGGCAGAAGAAAGCAGTAACCTGCTTAAGGTGGCCCAGCTAGTTATGTGACAGAGATGCAGCTGAACTGGGTCTCGGCTCCTTCCAAGTCTTTTCCCCACTACACAACCTTGCCAAGGAAAAGCCATTTTATCGGGGCAGGAGGGGAGAGGAGATGGAATCAAGTGACAAGTGGTAGTGAAGAAACCAGCAAGTATTCGTTACAGGGTTATTATATCCTGAGCCAGGAGCAAAAAAGAAAAGAACTTTTCCCAGAAATTAGCACAGATGATGACTCTGTTCATCTGCCAGAGTCTCTGGGCCAATCCCTTCCCGTCCCTCAAAGCCTCCACGGGAATTAAATAAGGACAATTCACATTTAAAGATCTACAGAAAAGGAACGTGCAGCATAGTTCACTGAATCACCCAGGTCTTTCCCCGACCATCCTGGACCCTCTTTCCGTTCACATAACTCCATGCCTTTGCAGTGAGGAGATGGACACCCAAACAACCTGCCTACTAGAAGCTGACGTGGGCACAGAGCGAGGGGACTGAGGAAAGATGTTTCATAGACTGTGCGGTAAAATACCTGCATTTTTCTCCCTGAAGACTTACTCCTTATCACCCACCCTGAACACTTCTGTACTGCTGAAATGAACCTAAAAAACTGGTTTTTCAACTTCCAATATAGATTAAACATAAACTAATTAACTGTTTGTAAAACACTTTGAAGACGTGAACGAGTATATAAATGTTAATTATTAATGTTGATCCACAAAACTCCTGCATGCAAAGTAAAATACTGGTTAAGTTTCTGCTACTTTCAAGGCACAAATATGGAAGCTCAGCATGTTTTTAAGAATTCTAGGAAAATTCTAAGAGCAGACCACAATGATTTTCTATTTACAACATGAACAAGCTGGAATTTTCAGCTGGTTATTCTGGATATAATTATATCAGAGTTAAAAAAAAATGACTTGTGGCATATATAATAAAACTAAAGTATGTTTATAGTCACAAAGTCCTGGACGAAAATTATAGTTCACTGACCTGAAAAGGGCAAAGTAATATCTCTGAACCCCCATTTTTTCATCAAAAAAGGTTCAGGAGGAGGGAATAATACCTACCTTATGGGGTTCTTATAAGGAATTAAGAATATAAAGGAACACACAATACATAGGTAGTATATAAAAGTTTTGTCTTTCTTTCAGTGACTTCACTTTTTTAGAAAACACTTCTTAGGAACCAGCCTGCCTCCAAAGATCTTTCTAGACTGCATTAGTTTTTAAAAACACACTATCTATCCCCTGCACCAGGCACACATACAGCATCATTTTAGCAGGAGGGCTGAGGCAAAAGCTTTGGTCATTCCTGTCCACTGACCCATATAGATCCTTAATCCTCCAACAGAGAAAGCACCTCGGCCAGGCCCCAAAGGCCTCATGTGACCAAATGAACAATTAGAACACCAGTTCTCAACTCCTGTTGCCACATTTATCCCTAAATAATTCCCAAACTGCAAGGTCACGCCCAGAGATCCTTTGTATTCTTAGCCCAGCCAAGCTATGTACAAAGTGCCCGAGGGGCAAAAAAACCCATTTTCTTCCAGCTTGTAAAAGGTAACAGAAATTATTTCCATGCAATGCCAACCTGGGCCTACCTTCTCCCACTCCAGAAACACACCCACTTTGGATAAAGCAGAACTCAACTGGCAAGACCAGGTACGTGGGTTTATTTACAGAAACCATTCAAATGACAGTGAGTGTTTTTAGGACTGATTGACGAATTACAGAAAATATCAAATTTGCAAAAAGCCCAACACAGCTATCCCTTTAGCATTATCACCTAAGAAAAGGAATACTTCTAAAAAATTAAGTTAATGTTGACAGTGTAATTCAGATTTTTAAAAAAATATATCATGCTCAGTTCAATTTATCTCAAGGGATCTACGCAGGAAATTTCAAGTGCTGAATAATAATGTCCCCTTTGAACGAAACTGTGCCCCATCTACCCAAGTGGGGAGAATACGGGATACCAATTTCCCAGGAGCTGTTACGGACCCATATCAAAACCACCAACTACTCTGTTACCTGATGGCCTCCTGTGATCAAGGGCTCACATTTTTAAGACAACGGACCACAGTCAAACACCCAGCTATGGGAAGAAGCAGTGTTTAGCAACCGCAAACAAATGAAATTCATCTACCCATCATCAACTGGGTAAACACTAACTCCCTTTATTATAAATAAGATTAGGGTGCCTGGCTGGCTCAGTCGGTGGTGTGTGCGACTCTTGACCTCAGGGCTGTGCATTCCAGCCCCACATGGGGGGTAGCATTTACTTTATAAAAAAAAAAGGGACGCCTGGGTGGCTCGGTTGGACGACTGCCTTCGGCTCAGGTCATGATCCCCGAGACCCGGGATCGAGTCCCGCATCGGGCTCCCAGTTCCATGGGGAGTCTGCTTCTCCCTCTGACCTTCTCCTAGCTCATGCTCTCTCACTGCGTCTCTCTCAAATAAATAAAATCTTTAAAAAAAAAAAAAAAAAGACTAAAGGAAAATATATAATTTGCAAAAACACTTAGAAGGTAAGAAATAGCCTATCATCTCCTTGAACACAACTAAACAATTGGCAATAGCCTCCTTCCAGACTCATTATTATATGTATGCGAAATATACAAACGACACCCCTGCATCACATTAAAAATCACAGCTGTAGGGACGCCTGGGTGGCTCAGGTCATGAGCCTAGGGTCCTGGGATTGAGTCCCATATCCGGCTCCTGGCTCAGCAGAGAGCTTGTTTCTCCCTCCCACTCTGCCTGCTGCTGCTCTCCCTGCTTGTACTCTCCCTTTCTGTTAAATGAATAAAACCTTAAAAAAATTCTTTAAAAAAAAAATCACAGCTGTACTCCGAGATTGAAAATGTACAACAGATTTCACTAATAATATTTTTCTCATGCTCAGAGAACAGTTTTCACCCTGTTTACAGTCCTAACTCACTTGGATTTAATAGGCAAGGTACTGTTTAGATCATTACATTCTTCCTTCACTTATTGGTAGCCCCCCCTAGATATACCCAGTTGTTATTGGTTACCACGGTCATGATTATTACTAGCTACCATGCCATGGGACCCTGCCATGTGCCAGGAGTTTACATATCCCTAATTCTCACAATAACCAACACCCCCTTTTCTATCTACGGTTCTCTAATTCTTATATCCAGTGCAAACTTCATTCCCAAACTCCAGATTTGCATACCCAATTACTTACTGACACCTTCATTTAAAATCTCACAGATCTAAAACTTGGCACATCGGAGAAAGAGAAATAACAATTTCCTCCTCCCAACTAAGGAACTCACTCACATCCTCACCCCACCCCCTCAGGAAACTATAACACCGTTCACCCAGTTGTTCAAGGAAAACACCTGGGACTCATCCTGGATTGGTTTCTTCCCTTCAAAACCTTTTTTCAATCCATAAATAATCCTATCGGTTCTCGCTTCACAACATACACTGATTCCAACCACTCCTCACCACTTTCACTGCTGCTGCCCTAACCCAAGCTACCATCTTCTTTCTCCAGAGTGAACTGCAAAATTCTTGGGTCGCCCTGTTTCCACTCCTGTTCCTCACATGCACAGTGAAACTTTTAAAACCAAAATCAGCTCTTGTGATTTCTTCCTCAAACCTGAGAGCGGCTTCTTGTCATCCTTAAAAGCCTATGTGATGTGCCCTATGCCTCCTATAGATTATCTGCCTCGGTCCCCCTTCCTCGCCCCATTCCAGCCCCACCAACCTCCTATGCTTACTCCCACCTGAAGCTCTTCACCCCGATGTTCCTTCTGCCTAGAACACCCAGGCATCTTGAGGTGGCTTGCTCCCTTTACTACGCTCAGGTCTGTACTCAAATCTCACCTCCTCCAGAAGGTTGTTGGACCACGCCAATTTCTGCTAATACTCTTCACATTCTTCCTAAAATCATCAACCACAGACATCCAAAAACCTGTTCATTTATCTTTTTTTTAAAGACTGTATTTATTTGAGAGGGAGACAGAGACAGAGACAGAGCGTGAGCCGAGAGGAGGGGAGAGGAACACTCCCACCCAAGTAGGGAGCCCAATGCAGGGCTTGATTTCAGGACCCCGGGATCATGAACTGAGCCTAAGGCAGACGCTTCACCCACTGAGCCACCCCGGCGCCCCCATCACTTGTTTACCTTCTTTTTCCCTTACTAGAATGTCAGCTCCTTGGTGGCAACAGCCGTCTCTTATTTTCACTGAATCCCCAATCACCTGGAACAGGACCTTACATACAGAAAGCACCCAAATGTGTTGGCTAAATTAACAAACCAGACAAGGATGTTACATGCCCATTTTACAAGAGAAAACTGAGCTACGTAAAGCCACATAGCAAATGCCAAATGCCATCCGAAAGAACCAGTGACTGAGTGCCATAAAACTGAATTATACATACACACTAAAGAAGAAGAATGCATTTGTTTGAAAATATCAGGCCACAGTGATTTTTCTCTTTCTGTTCATCTCTAGAGCTTTTCCCATCTGTGATTAATCTTACGTATGCACTATGTATGTCCCTCCTCACCTGGAAGATATCTACTTTTCTGTATTCCCCACCAAATAAGGGCTGAGCTACAGACAGCAGACATTTAAGAAATGTTTCTTTGATATTTATACTCCCCGATATTTGAAGAATCCTGTAACAAGACTTTCAGCACCACCAATACAGTCTTCAAAGAGACTTGTTTCCAACCATGATGGAGTAACTGGATCCAGATTTATCCTGCCAACACCACCTCCAACAACTAAAAAAACAGACAAAATATGTAAGGCAACATCTTTTAGACACTGGACAACAAGAGCAAAGGACTGCAATTCCTAACAGAAGGAAAGAGATGAGATGAGCCCTACAACCAGCTTTCTCAGCCTACAGGCACGCTGGAGCATGGTGCAATGAGGACGATTCTGAGCAAAGCCTGGCAATCTTGCCAAGCTGAGAAGTAAGACTTAAGAGTTTGGGAAGGTGAAGGAATCTCAAATTCAGCACAAAGAAGCCTCCTTGAGTCTGATACTGAACAATAACCTATACATGCATACTGAAAAATCTATGGCGGCAGGCAAAGAATGGCCCAAGTACCATAAGCTAAATAATCCCAGAGTTGGCACAGGGCTGGGAGACATTCATATTCTGACCAGTCAGAGCGGAGAACATCCAATTTTTTCAATGGAAACTGGAGGCTTCATGATTAATTAGTGGAGTGAAAAAAGCCTTAGAGTAAAAGCTCCACTAGACCAATCCTACAAAGTTCAGGAATAAGCCTAAGAAGTATCATGCAAATAACTTGACCTGCAAAAACAAAATCCAACCCTCTTTAGAGCAGTGCCTCTTATATTAGGGATGATTTCTACTCCCTGCCAGGTGACTTTCAGTATGTCTGGAGACAATTTTAGTTATTGCAATTGGCATCTAGTGGGCGAGGAATTATGCTAAACACCCTACAAAGCACAGGACAGCCCCCAAACAGAGAATCACCTGGCCCAAAATGTCAGTAAGACCAAGGTTGAGAAATCCTGCTTTAAAAAAGCAAAATCCAGCAATCGAAACTTAAAATTCACCATGTCCAGAATCCAAGAAGAAATTACTAGATATAAAAAGAAGAAAACTTGATCCAAAATAAAATCAGGCCACAGAAACAAATATAGTGGGATTAACAGAAACCTTAACAACTGCTGAGTATTATATATATAATCAGGAATTTTTTAATGAACCTAAATAGGAGACAAATGGAAGAAATAAAAAAGATTCAGTTCCAAATTGGATCCAACAAGATATGAAGAAAACATCATGACCAACCCAGGATCATCGCAAGAATAGAAGGCTAGTTCAAAGTTCCAAAATCAGACATCAACAGAATAAAGAAGAAAAAAATAAATGATCGTCCCAAAAGATGCAGAGGAAGCCTTTGTCAACATTCAATATCCATTTATGATAAAAAGTCTCCACAAACTAGAAACAGGAAAGAACATCAACTCGATAAAGAACACATACAAAAACAAACTATAAATACAGGCATACGTTGTTTTATCGCCATAGCTTTTACATGTAATAGAAAACCAAAAAATTGGGATGCCTGGGTGGCTCATTTGGGCGTCTGCCTTCGGCTTAGGGTCGTGATCCCAGGGTACTGGGACTGAGTCCCATGCTGGGTTCCTTGTTCAGCGGGGAGCCTTCTCCCTCTGCCTGCCACTTCCCCTGCTTGTGCGCATGCTCTCTCGATCGGTCTCTCTCTGACAAATAAAATCTTTAAAAAAAAAAAAAAAGTAAACTAAAAAATTAATTTGACTTGCTTTACTGTGATACACACTTTATTTCAGTGGTCTGGAACTGAACCCACATTCTCTCTAGAGTATGCCTATATAACAAATTTATGGTGAAACACTGAATGTTTTCTGCTCCCCAGCATGAGGAAAGGATGTCCACTCTTAAAACTCCTATACAGCATCATACTGGGGGTCCTAGTCAGTTCAATAAAGCAAGACATAAAAACATGCAAACTGAAAAGGAAGAAATCAAACTACCTATATTTGCTGATGACGCTATTATCTATGTAGAAGGTCTCAAAGAGTCTACAAAAAGGCTTCTAGAACTAAAACTGAGCCTAGCAAGGTCATAAGATACAAGGTTGGCATGTGAAATTCAATCCCATTCCTATATACTAGCAATGAACAACTAGAAATCGAAATTTTGGAAGCATCATTTACAACAGCACCAGAAAACATGTACATATATGAATCTCATAAAATATATGGAAGACCCAATTACTGAAAAACACAAATGAAAATATCAAAAAATAGTCCCAGGATATACCATATTCACAGCTCAATACGTCAATTCTCCCGATTTACAGATTCAATGCAATGCAAATCAAAAATCCCACCAAGATCACAGAGATCAACAAGCTCATTCTAAAATGTACCTGGAAAGGCAAAGCAACTAGAACACTCAAAAACATTTCTGAAAAAGTAACACAATTACAGAAACCACATTACCTGATTTCAAGACTTACTATAAACCTACAGTAATCAACAGTGTGGTGAAATGACTCAGATCAATGAAACAGAACACAGAATCTAGAAATAGACCCACAGGTATATATGACCAACTGACTTTCAACAAAGGTAATACAATGGAGAAAGTCTTTCCAAATACTGGGCTGGGGCACCTGGCTGGCTGTCAGTTAAACGTCCAACACTTGATTTCAACTCAGGTCATGATCTCAGGGTCATGAGATGGGAGTCCTGTATGGGGCTCCGTACTCAGTGAGGAGGGAGTCTGCTTGAGAGTCTCTCATTCCGCTCCCTCTGACCCTTCCTCCACTCGCATACATGCTCTCTCAAACAAAATAAAATCCTTTAAAAAAAAAAAGTTGCTGGAACTACTGCTTATCTAAAAGCAAAAAATAGATCTCAATCCATACCTTGAACCATTTAGAAAAATTACCTCAAAGTGAATCATAAACCTAAATGTAAAATTTTAAAGTATAAAACTCCTGGGAGAAAAAACAGGGAAAGTCTTTTTGTTTGGGACAGGCAAAGATTTCTCAGATATTACACCAAAAACATGATCATAAAAAAAAAAAAAACTTCATCATTATCTTAAGTAAGAACTGCTCTTCATAAGACATTAAGAGAATAAAAAGATAAGCCACAGGCTAGGAGAAGTATTTGCAAACAATAATCATGTATCTAATTCTAGAATATATATACAGAACTCTCAGGGAGCCTGATGGCACAGTCAGTTAAGCATTCAACTCTTGGTTTTGGCTCAGGTGGTGATCTCAGGGTGGTGAGACCAAGCCCCGCATGGGGCTCTGCACTCAGTGTGAGTCTGCTTAAGACTCTCTCTCACTCTGCCCCTCCCCTCCCTCACCCCCCCCACACCCCCTCTCATGCTCTCTCTAAAGAACTTTCAAAACTCAATAATAAAGCAAACAATTCAATTTTTTTAATGGGTAAAAGATTTGAACAGACACATTACCAAAGAATAGCAAATAATCACATGAAAGGATGCTTAACATCACTAGTCACCAGGCAAATGGGGAAAAAAAAAAAAAGCCTACATTATGTATGACTCCTCTTGCATGACATTTTCAAAAGGCAAAAAACCATGGAGAAAGAAAACACATCAATAGTGTTCAGGTCTGAGAGTCGAAAATGGGTTGACTACAGAGGAGTTTAGAAGAATTTGGTGTGGAAGATAAAGGAACCATCCCATACATATCTTCATTGAAATAGTGGTTATGTGAATTTATCTGTCAAAACTCACAGAATGCTACTAATTTTTACTGAGTATAAATTATACATTAAAATGAGAAAATAAAGACTAAAGAGACAACAATGTACTGAGTAAATCCTTATTTTGCCCTGGTTAAAAAATTTTTAAACCAACTATAAAGAGATTTGCAAGACAAATGGGAAAAGCTGAATATGCACTGAAGACTGCTGCTACTTTTCTTAGATGTAACCATCGCACTTGGTTATGTAAAACACAAAGATCAGCAAACGTTTTCTGTAAAAGGCCAGACAGTAAATAATGTGTGGCTTTGTGGGCAACTACTCTACTGTCGCTGCAGCACCAAATCAGCCACAGACAAATGAGCACTGCGATGTCCCAATAAAACTTTATTTACAAAATGAGGCAGTAAGCCCGATTTGGCCTGAGGGCTATAGTGTGAGAACCCCTCATGGAGACAAAACTAGAGAAAGCAGACTAGTGGTTGCCTATGGTGAGGCAGGCAATGTAGTGAGGGTTGAGGGGAGGAAATGGCCAGACTTGCAAGGGAATTTTTCTGGAATAATGGAAATGCTCCATATTTTGATTTTGCTGTTATCTACATGGGTACACCTGACAAAACTCATCAAATGCTATATACTTAAAATGGGCACTTTTTATCATATAAATAGTATTTCAATAAACTTGACTTATTTTAAAAATGTACTCTTTCCAGGTGATAGCATCAATATTGTGAAAAGCCTCGCCTTTGGAGCCAGAATTATCTGAGTTCAAATTTTAGTTTAAGACCTATGCGATCACTGTAAAATCACCTTGGGGGTTGTTTCCCCATACTTGAACAGCTTAGTAATGCCTGCCTCGTTTATCTTTTTTTTTCCCCCCCAAAATTAAATAAGAAGTGTAGATAAGACACAAAGTATAACATCTGGCACAGACAAGGCACACTCCCGATCTGAGTAAAACAATTAAAAAAATTATTTTAGAAAATGAGTCAGTGAACACGAGACAACTAAACTAGCTTCTTTTGTACTCTCAAAATATTCTGACATTCTTTGTTTGCTGTTTACTGTGGTTTAACCTGACTTCAAGAACTGGCATCCACCGTCAGTTCCCGTGATTTCACAGTAACTTGGGTCTAACAGCAAGCACTGTGAACTGAAATTTCTTTAGAGTTTAGAAAAGTACTCCATGATAAATATGTTATAAAAGGAAAACGGAGAAGAGCCAAGGTAAAACATATCAATTTTCCCAAGCAAGGAGAATGACAATAATTATAGCATATTTTAATTATCTTTCATTAAAAAAAAAAAGAAAGAAAAACCGACATAGTCGGATGTTTTCCTCTTTTCAACCAGGATTTGAATTTTATCCAAAACAGCAGTCAACCAATAAATTTACAAAATGGCATAGCATTGGTATGGTATTTTACCTTATTTGTTTCTCATAACAGTAGTAAGTGATAAGAGATGATTAATATTAAATTTGTTTTTAGTTTACAAGGATCTTATGTTTGAGACAGATTAAGTGGCTTGCTCCAGGACACACAGTCAATAAATGGCAAAGTCTGGTTGTGAAGTCAGACATGTGGCTCCATACCACCTGTTTTTAGTAGAGATCACCATCAGAGAATCGTCTTGGGTTCTATGAAATTCTTTACATAACTCCTACGTGCTTTTCCCTAACTTGACATCTTTAGTTGTCTAAAAGACAAATCAATTACCATGCGACATACGTACTTAATATCTAACCATTCAGGAATAACGGGCCATTTTAGATGGTGGGGCTATGGCAAAATATGGGTTTATGATACTATCAGAAGTGAAAATTCAAAAGCATGGTTTCCAAAAGAAGGGCATACAGAGTGACATAAATGGTTAATTCCTCAAGAAAAAATTCTTCCTTTTTCCCACTCCAATATCCACATCACAGAGACATACTGATATCCACCTTTCCCAGGCTCTGAACAGAGCTCTGAAGAGGTAAAAAAGGGAAATCACACCATTGTTCCCCATAAATATTCATACAATCACAGTATCGCAGGACCAGGTGGTCTATCCTCCCAGCACGGGCTAACAAAATGCATTATCTATTCATCTTCTGTTTATTATGCCCCAATCAACGCAAAGGTGGACTTCAAGATCATAAATGGGAGGACCTATGAGGGAAATGAAATTCCTTCCACTAACATCTTCCCCCCTCTCCTCATTACAGTGGTAAGACAAGCTAACAATGACTCAGGAGCACTGCTTCCAAATGGACCCTGTCCCCATCAGTAATAACCAAGTTTATTCAAGTGCACATTAAGTATTAACTTTAAAAGAAAGGATTATCAAAAAGCCCAAATTTGTTCATCTAGCTTTGTCAGGTATGTGTTTTCTTCCATCTGTGAGTCTGATCAATAAAATTTTTAAAGGTTTACTATAACCCTCCATGTCTAACTTTTTACTCTCATTTTATAAGAAGACTAATGGAAAGATGAGATTCAATATTCAGAAATGTCCTGATTACAGGTTCGAGAATCTACCTATTCCATTTGGTACTGTAAATAGTATAAACGGAATTGGTATAACAGATTTAAATCACTGCTTCCTTCCGCAAATGGTGGCACCTTCAAAGGTGTTATCTTGAAGGGGAAGTGAGCAATTTGCTAACATGACTGAACTGTGCTAACACTGTATTAACCCCCAGTCCAGGTCTGTCTAAAACGAATTTGAAAAATGTAGTCATAATCCCTATCCATTATTTTTCAAGACTGAAGTAAAATAAGGTACAAAAGCTGGAACTGACTAAATAACTTGGATATCCTATTACAAGTGTTGAAAACAATCCATCTCTCACCATTTCCTAAACACTATAAATGCATAGTCATACCCTATCAAGCTACTCCGCAAATTCCACTCAAACACCTGTTAAGGTCAATGAGAAGATAACAGTTTCTATTAACATTCAGTTCAACTAGCTCCTTAAAAAAAAAATGGTTAGTGCTGTGAAGTGTGTAAACCTGGCGATTCACAGACATGTACCCCTGGGGATAAAAATACATTATATGTTTATAAAAAATAAAAAAATTTAAAAATTCATTCAACTGAAGACACTCAATTCTCAAAAGGATTCCTTCTTTATGAAAGAAATAGCTAAACCACAAACTCAGAAGCATCAGACTTTTAAAACTGCTTTAAATCATATAAAAAGTTATCAAAATTACTATCGCTACAGCTAGCTACAGGTAAAAGGCATCTACTTAATGTCTGGCACACTATTAAGTACTTCACATGGTTTCAGTTATTCTAAAGAACCCTGCAAAGTACGGCACCACACCTTTTGGAAGGACACAGAAGCTCTGAGGTTCGCAACTCGTCAGTCATGGAAGTGTGGGGATCAGAACTCAAATGTACCTAGCTTCAAAAAACGTGTATTCTTCAAAACTGGGCTACCTCCCCATTTCACAACAGAAGAAAAGACAAGAGATGTGAAATGATTTGTCCAGCAGTCTTAATCGTTTCATCAGGAAACAGGGAAAATTAAATGAGAACCACATTGTGAAAACACACAGCTCTATTTAAACTTCACTTCTTTTCAAGGAGTAATTAACAGATAAAAAGAAAGGTTTGAAATCCTTTTAAAGTAAGCTCAATTTCATCACAGACCTGCACGGGAACTGTCATGTTGGACAAGTTCCCAGAGTCAGTGGTTCTGCGTGCACGATCCCTAGCTTAGCGCAAACCACTTCAATTTCCAACGGGTAACACCTCCACGGTGTTAAGGGTCCTTCCTGGCAAAGAGGGGACAGAACTAAAAAATAAGGCGCATCACAGCCCTCAAAGAGTTAACAGACTGGAGCAGGACTCCACTTAAACCGTGTATACAGTTACCATCAGTCAGGCAGATAAATGAAGTGTGTGAGAAATCCTAAAACAACCGTATGTATAACAGGGTATCACAGCTCAGAGAAGGAAAGCAACTGGCCTACTTGTCAGGCTTTGTTGTAACTTCTATTTGTTTACATTAAGTCCCTCCCTGACAACCCTTCCAACCTCTGCCAACCTTCATCCACACAATCATCCCACACAGGCATACCCAACTGCACAACCAGGAAGAAAAGCTGTAAGGGCAAGAACCGTGACTCCTAAAAGTGACCTTGTTGTTGTAGCTTAAAAGTACAATGCTTATGCCATAAAGATATTTTTCTTGAGCGTCACCAGGTGAAGAAAGTTGGTTTTTCAAAGCAAAACAAGGCCAACCCAACCAGAAAAACCCAGGAACACTTCCCCGCATTACTCATTTCAAATGAGAAATCGATCAAACTGACACAAAGAGTACTTCTCAAATTTTTCTCTTTAAGAGAGGGCAGTGGGATATAAAAACGGGTATTAACACCTTCGGGTCATTCTGTTCCACTACGTACTTGACACGTAAGCTAGTTTCACTTGGGGGGGGTCTTCAACATCATAAGCCAAGTGAATCAAGTTCACCAGGACCGAACCCCAAAGCTGACAAGGCTTGTGTTTAATGCAGCCTGAAAATCTCCCAAGACCAAGCAATACAAGAACTAGAACAGGAATTCATCTCAGCTGATCATAACGTCTTTACAAACTCGCAAAAAATCATCTTTCAAAAACTGGACGCAGCCATTTGTTCTGACCTGGGCAAGCCAACGGTTTAGAAGAACAGAATAAGATGCTTCTTCAGAAAACAGAAGGGGGTGTATTGGAATTAAAAAAAAAAAAAAAAAAAAAAAACCACACTGGTTTTTCCTTTAGTTGTATATGCCTGAGGCAATAAACTCCAAAAATGACTTCACCCAGGAGTGTAAAAGCTGAGAACGACCACCAAAATATTGCTCAATCCAACTTTCATTGTGAATCCCTCAGTTCACAGTAACACTTAAAAACTTAAACTGATGAAATCATTTTGCTGTTAAAAACTACGTATTTCAAAAAAAAAAAAAAACCTCAAAAGTAAAAAAAAAAAAAAAAAAAAAATCCGTCTATCCTATCTCCTGGGGAAGAAAAATTGAGGGTTTTCCCCCATTTTCTTTTAAACTTCTCATATTGGTTGACTTTGCAAAAAAAAAAAAAAAAAAAAAAGTTTTGTTAATGTTTTGTTTGGTCTCAAAGTATGGCTGCACTTGAACTCGGTGGAGAGCTGAGCCCGCTGCACAGTCGCAGCGCGGGTCCCCTCCGGCGGCGCGGCCCCGACCCGCGCGGCCCGAGATGGGCGCGGAAGGCGCCCCCCGAAGGCGGGCGCGGCTCGGGGTGTTTACCGTCCGCGTCGGCCCCGGGGAACCGCTCCCTCGCGTCCCGAGCACTTGTTCGCGGAGCCCGGCCACAGGAGGGACCCTCGAAGAGGCCGCGGCTCCCGACGCCGGAGGTGTCGTCTTCGCCCGAGGGGCCCCCCGCGGCCGCGGCCGCGCCCCCCGCGCGGGGAGCGGCGGCGATCCCGAAGCCGGGCGGCGGGAGCTGGGAGGCGCGCCGCGGCCGCGGAGAAGACAATGAGCGAGGGGGGCGACGCGGGGGGGGGAGGGGGCCGGGGCGCCCCCCACCGCCGCCCCTTCATCCCCGCCCGCCCCCTCCTCGCCCCGCGGCCCCGCCCCCTTCCCGGCGCCGGTCCCGGCCCCGGCCCCGAGGAGCTGCCGCAGGAGGAGGGGCCCGTGCGCCTCGCCCGCGACCCCTCCCCAAATCACAGAACTTCCCCCAACTCCGCCAACTAAGTTGCGCTCTCACCGTGCGGCGCCCGGGGCTCCCCCGCGGGCCCAGCCGGAGCAGCTCCGCACCGTCGCCACCGAGAAGGACAATAGGCAGCCGCTCACCCGGCGGCGGCGACGGCTTGAGGCAGCGGCGACCGAAGCAACGAGCGGGCACGGCGGTCTCAGCGGAGCCCAGAAGCTTCACCGCGGCTGCTCCGGCTCCGCGCTGGCCCTGCACACAGCCCGACCCGCCGCGCATGCGCCACAAGCCGCTCGGGCACGGGCGGGGCACCTGGGGAGGGCGGTAACGCCTACGAGCCCTCCCGTGAGTAAGCGCGGAGACAGGGGCCGCGAGCTGGGATTGCACTGCAGAGCTGCCCATCAAATTCCGGGAGGCCAATAGGAAGGCATGTGGGCGGTGCGTTCAGGTTGCTAAGGAAGGCTGAGGTTGCCTGCCGCCGCTGTGCCGCCGCGAAGCGATCGTAGTGGGGTGGCTGGCGGAGGTTTCGCAGGAAAATGCCCACCCACCCTCTCCTCTCCGCCCTGTCTCCGGAAACCGCCCTGCCTCTGTATGCCGCTGCTTACCTGACTGTAGCAGTTATCACACACGTACTGAAATGATTTACTCGTCTACTTCCACTTGCAATCGGAAAAGTGGGGTTTAGTCTTCTGTGAGTCATTGTTAGGTATCCAACAAGTGTTTTAGGCGGATGTATCGTTGGATGCAAGGATGGCTCTCTGGCGGCATCGAGATTTTGACAGGGCATTGCGTGAACTTTTGGCTACTCGATAACAATCTTCCAGTTGCCAAGGACCTCAGAAATCATCTGGTGGCTTCTGAGAAACGGAAATTGGTTCACTGGTTCAATGAAACTTCTTCATTTTGATACGTGTGCGTCTGTGTGTGTGTAACAGTGTGTATTTCACTGTGTACTAGGAGGAAAAATGCCTTGTCACAACAGACCATTATTTCATTGGTGTTATTTCTTAGATCAAATAGAAAGCTATTTAAAAATGAATCTAGGGGCGCCTGGGTGGCTCAGTGGATTAAAGCCTCTGCCTTCGGCTCAGGTCATGATCTCAGGGTCCTGGGATGGAGCCCCGCATCGGGCTCTCTGCTCAGCAGGGAGCCTGCTTCCTCCTCTCTCTCTGCCTGCCTCTCTGCCTACTTGTGATCTCTCTCTGTCAAATAAATAAATAAAATATTTAAAAAAAAATAAAAAATAAAAATGAATCTAATTAAAGAAAAATATTAGGTAAAAAGTGATACTTTATATTCAGTTGAAGAACGTGCAAATTGATAGTGATTGAAGTAAAAACAGTGGTTACATAGGAGAAGGATTATTGGCTGAGAAGGAGCAGGAGGGGTGCTGGAAGTGTTCTGTATTTTGATCTAGATGGTGGATAACAAAGTTATAAACATATATGAAAATTCACCCAGCTGTACACTTAAGATTAAGTACACTTTGCACAGTTTAGACACATATTTTTTATGTTCGTTTAAAAAATACTGGTATATGGGCGCCTGGGTGGCTCAGTGGGTTGAAGCCTCTGCCTTCGGCTCAGGTCATGATTCCAGGGTCCTGGGATCGAGCCCCACATCGGGCTCTCTGCGCAGCGGGGAGCCTGCTTCCTCCTCTCTCTCTCTCTCTCTGACTGACTCTCTGCCTACTTGTGATCACTGTCTGTCAAATAAATAAATAAAATCTTTTTTTAATTTTTTAAATTTATTTAAATTTATTTGTCAGAGAGAGGGGGAGAGCGAGCGAGCGAGCACAGGCAGAGTGGCAGGCAGAGGCAGAGGGAGAAGCAGGCTCCCTGCGGAGCAAGGAGCCCGATGTGGGACTCGAGCGCAGGACACTGGGATCATGACCCGAGCAGAAGGCAGCCGCTTAACCAAATGAGCCACCCAGGCGTCCCAAAATAAATAAAATCTTTAAAAAAAAAAGATTATTTAGTGGCTTTGGGCAAGCATTTTTAAAAAATACTGATATAAAATATGGCAAAAGAAAGGGAGGGAGGGAGGGAGGGAGGGAGAAAGAGAGAGAGAGGAAGGAAGGGAGGGAGGGAGGGAAGGAGGGAGGAAGGGAGGAAGAGGGAGTAAACATGACTCTTTGAAAACCCTAATCTAGGCAAGCTCACCACCAGGGACTGAATACCTGAGAGAGGGGTATTGTGAATACTTACTGTGTGTATCAGTCACTTCCGATGTGGGGAGGCTTTAAATCTTAGAACTGCTCCTAGCCTTGAGCTGCAATTTGCTTCCCTGCAAGTGGACCTGGTTCTCACATATATTTTTCTAGTTCACCCTCACAGAATGAAAAACCAAGGCCAAACGTTCCCAGTGCTTCACAGGAAATTATTTTCCAACCATCCCATCATGCTGCCCATCCTCCCCAACACTCACTCTAATCTGTCCTTGCCAAAATTTGAAAGAGGGTGTGGAGAAAGGACTCTTCTAGATCCTAGTCCTGACTCTGCCACGAAGGAACCCACCATGAACAGGCCATTTCCCAAGAACCTCAGTGTCCTGTAAAGCAAGGGAGCTAACCCAGAAAATCACTTCGAGTATCATATGTGATAAGCCCAGGGTCTTCTCCTAGAGCCTGGCTGCTCTGTTACAAAGGCAAGAGCAAATAAATGTTACCACGTCATCTTTCCAGTGATTGCTGACAATATCATTCCTTGCTCCCTTCCTCAGCAGGATTTACACCTTTCCGGAGGGCTGCACCCTGCATCCAGGGGTCGGGAGCCCCGCACTTTTCAAAATGTATTGTGCTACAAACCACCTGCGTGATTTTGTTAAACGTGGATTCTGACTCAGTAGGTCTGAGGTGAGATCTGGAATTCTGCCTATCTAACAAGCTCCCAGGGGATGCTGATGCTGCTGGTCTGGGACCCTTCTTGAGAAGTAAGGGTCTTCTCTAAGTTTTCTAGACAGCTGAGCTCTGCATCTTCTTTGGGAAGCCCTAAGGAAACATCTTTGGTACCCTACCTACAATAACCCATTCTCCACTAGTTCCTCTCATTCATATGAGTGTTCCATAGCATGTATCCCAGTCTGAAAATAGCTTATTTGCGAGTGTTTATTTTTCTCCCCCCATTATAATGTAAGCTCCCCGGAGTCTGTTTGTTTACCCGAGCCCCCGCCCCGCCTTTGCATCTATTATAGTGCCTGTGGGAACAGGAAGAACTCAAAAGATCTGCTTGAGTGAATTTGCACTGACCAAGCTATCGTGAAGGGTCCTCAAACTGAGTGTCCCCAATACTAAAGATTCGTTCTTCCAAAGTACACCAAATAGCTCCACCCGGTGTGCCCCATTTAATCAGAAATTGATGTAGTGTTAAGCGATTTCCTCACTTTCCTTGAGTAACTTTATAAGCCAAAGAAGATGCCAGAACCTTATAAAGCACTGGAAGGAGTCTAATATCTCTGTATTATCTGTCCAGTTGACTTACGTCTTTTCTTAACTTTGAAAATTAAACTACCAGTTGTTTTACCAGCAAAAATACATTTCTTTAGGAACAGCACAGAATTGCAATTAAGGCACACACGCTACAAGAGAACCACAGGCAAGTTGCACGATGAAGGACAGGAATGCTCTTTTGTACAGAAAAGGAGGGAGCGGGGGCGGGAGGGGGCGGGACGGCTATTATAAACAAAAAGTCCCATGGAGTAAACTGGAATTTCAAAGTATCGTGGCTTTTCATTGGCTGGCTTGTGACAGTCTCTCATTGGCTGAGCTGTTGCCAGGAGAGGAGGAAACCCTTCCTCCTCCCGCTGGGATACTAAAGCGTGTCCCTGTCTGGTCAAGGTCTGGCTCTTCTTCCTGGAGCTGCAATTGACAAGGAGGGGTAGGGCCTAAGGGCTCCCCCTGCCCACCCTTAGACTCCATTCTAAGTGAGGCTTCCTTTTATTAATTTTCACACTCTCTGATGGGTCTACTATCTAAAACTATAACAAGGATAAATTCCATTTTACAGAGAGTCCCTGGTAATGCCACAGTGAGGGAAAAACAAAATTAAACCAGTCACAAAAACATGAATTTCTCTTGAGACCATGGTTTCTAAAATGTCTGCTTGCGTAAAAAAGGAAAGCACCAGAACAGACTTTTCTCATGGCTATTCTTTCATAGTGGAGGACATTTTAATGTTTTTGTGATATAAATAGGCAACAAGATGGCTGACAAGCATATCCTTCCAAGTACCACTTGAGAAAAACGAAATCAGCTACCCTGGCAGTTCAAAGAGAGGGTAGAATTTACTCCTATTGTCTTTCGTTGGTGTATTTGGGGTCAAGTGCACAACTCTGAACTAATAAGCGTTGCCTGTGTATATAATGCATGGACTGGTTCAGTTCTGATCACAAGTTGAAGCCGTGGAATTGGGGTTGTGGGTTTCACCCCACCCAAGGGGCCAAAGTGGTCATTACCTCAAACCAGCAAGGAATCAGAAGTGTAAGTATCCTCAGAGAAGCAAATTCAGGTTCCTGGGGGCACAGAGAGAAGAACTTCTGCTTATGGAGTGAAAGTTCAAGAGAGCCACTGGGAGATTGCGATGGTAAAGCCCCATCTTGGAGGACAATCAGCTGGGTAATGAATGGGAGGGTAGTACGGGAGGCTGGGGTGTGTGTGCACAGGTAGCAGAGCACATTCCCAGAAAAGGAACAGCAAATTCAAAGACATGGAGGTGTCAGAAATACAGCACACATAGGAAACCAGAGAGGGAAGGAGCAGAAGGTAAAGCTGAAGGAAGTTAGCCAAAGCTGGCTGATGAAGGAGTTCGTCCTTTATTCTGAAAGGCCAAGAGGAATCTTCAAAGATTTTAAGAAACAAAACAATGATAAGAACAGATTTTCATTTTAGAAAGGTCACCCTAAGTACCCAGTGCTTAGACTTAATGTAAGAGGGGCATGAAGGTGAGGATGGGGACAGGGAAATCTCTGAGAGAAATCTGGCTCCAAGTAAGAGGTTTTACAGTCCAGAGCTAAGTGTTCACTTCCTGGTGGGGAGAGGGAAGCTTCCTCTCTCAGTGTCAAGCCCAACACTGTCTAATGTATGGTGAGCCATGTTTTCTAGGAACTGCATTTAAAAAGTAAAATAGACAGATGAAATGAATTTTAATGATATTTTATTCAACCAAATACATCACAAGTATTATCATTTTAATACGTGATCCATTAAATGTTATTAATGCGGTATTTTACATTCTTTTTTATTGTGCTAAGTCTTCAAAATAATCCAGTGGGTATGGGACACTTAGAGCACACCTCAGTTCGGACTTGCCACATTTCAAATGCTCGAAAGCCACATGTATGGCTGGTGGGATATTGTACCAGACAGTGCGGGTCAGGTTGATTAATTCACGTATAGCGTCTCCATTTGGGAATTTTGTTCTAAACCACAACGTGTGGCTGGGGCCATAATTTCCCCACTGTAACTCTTTCCCTTGTATTGCCCCATTTATTTTGCACAGTGCTGGGCTGGCACTATTATCGCCCTTCTAGAAGTCACCCAGGCTTAGAGAGGCTAAGTAATTTGCTCCAAATCACATAGCTATGGATTGGCAGAGCTTATCTTTCAGGGGTTGAAAACTGAGAAAAAGTTACTAAATCCTAGAATGGCACACTTGGGTTCTCTCACCTGCCCCTCCCATCTCCCTTTAGAATTGTAAGGTCTCAGCCTATCAACAGAGCAGATGCTTAGGAAAGAGCTATTTAAGCAACCGATCCCTTGTTCAGAATAGATGCCTATCACACAGTTCAGAAATTCTGCAGGTAGGAACTAAACAACGTTGAAAAAACAGAACACTTACATGTTGAATTACAGATAAATGTGTAGCAAATGGCATTTATCAGTACGATTATTGCCACATTAGACAATATTAATATTTTTAGGGACCTTGATGTGCATTCATTGCAAATAGTCCTCTAAAAAGATTTTTGCTGGTTTACATCCCAGCTCTTAGGATGTCAGAGTGCCTCACCTCTCTGCTTAAGTTCTTCTTGTATTAGGAAGACCAGGACTTCAAGTGCCTGGCTGGCTCGGTGGGTGGGAACATGTGGCTCTTGCTCTCAGGGTCATGAGTTCGAGCCCCATGTTAGGTATAGAAATTATTTAAATAAATAAACAGGAAGGAAGAAAGGCAGGCAGGCAGGCAGCCCAGAACTTTAGATGCAGCCAGGGGTAGGTTTAAATTCTGGGTTTAAATCCAATTATTTGTAAAGTGATCACTCCTACCCATTAGCCACAGGATGGCAAATTCATAGAACAACATTTGCATAACTCTTATCACTTTGCCTGGCACAGAGTGCCCTGCCAACTTTAAATCCCTTCTCTACTTCTCCCTCTACAGACAATGACGCTCCAGGAATAGATTCGATGATGCAAAAAAAAAGTGCTGTTAGAGAAATTCAGGGAAACATGTACCCTACTGTAATTATAATTGAAAGTTTCCAGCAAAAAGTGCATATTGTTGTGCACTGACCTCTCCAGTAGATGTGGCAGCCACATAGTCTGCCCCAGTTTCCCACCCTTTACTTAATATACACCAGATGCCCTGCTAAGTGATAGAACAATTTATTTAATTTCTGAAACCTTGATTTTCCCCATAATGACCTTTCCAATAATAGATTTGCTTGAAGGCTGCTCACGGGTTCAAGTTAAGCTTCTAAAGTCATTACATGTCCAATGATAGAAGAGTTAAGGGCCGTCAGATTGATGCAAGGGACAGAATCACTAAAGTCTCAGGATTATGGGACCACCCTGGCCTCGAAAGCAGTTATGGCCATATTTCTCAGTCTGGAGTCAAGGAGATTTAATTTTAGGGATATAATAAGGTTCAGAGACTCCCTCCCCATCACTGGAAAGGAAAGCCAGAGGCACTTTTTGGGGTAACATTATTTTGATTCGGTTAGGGTTGGTTTGGTGTTTACTTTGAACATGGTTCCAGTTTGGGGAAGGTGGAGACTGTTATTCTGATTCCAGAGAGATTTATGGGCTGGCTCAAGAACCACACATTTCATCCTATTGCTTTTCTCTTTATGCTCAGCCTTTTCCAGTTTATTCAGCTGCTCTCATAATTATCCCCAATTATTTATAATGGTAGGCTTTTGAAGCTGGCGTTAGAGAAACATCATGTTTTTTGAGCCCTTAAACAGCATTTAATAGAAATGGAGGCCAGCAAATCATGTGAAGCCCAAACTTGAGTTTGCTTGGGCAGATTTTTTTTTTAATTTTGTTTTCATCTTTAATACACTATCGTCCCCACAAATTACATGGAGTTTGCAATATTAAAAGAGAAATTTTCATTTGCACACAACTGTTACCAATAACTACAGTTTCAGTGCAGCGTCAACCAGATTTTTTTTAAAGATTTTATTTATTTATTTGACAGAGCTCACAAGTAGGCAGGCAGGCAGGCAGGGAGAGAGAGGAGGAAGCAGGCTCCCTGCTGAGCAGAGAGCCCGATGTGGGGCTCGATCCCAGGACCCTGGGATCATGACCCAAGCCAAAGGCAGAGGCTTTAACCCACTGAGCCACCCAGGTGCCCCAGCTTTCTTTTTTTTTTTTAATAGAACAAATATACCATTTGTACTTTTTCATGATTTTAGGTCTTATGGTATATAGATTCCCAGATACCAAAGTACTTCAGGAAAGAGCTGGGCAATTTGCTTATGATTGAGTTAGACCCTTATTTTCTTCCCTGCTTCTTGTTATCCAATGTATAGTTCCTATTCAAACTTCACCAGTTGTCCCCATAAGACAAGTTGTCTTTACAGAAGTGCTGAATTTTTTCCCTCAAGGAACTGATGAAGGCTCATGCTTTGTATTTATTAATAATGACTTGTTACACTTCTTTAATTTAGAAAGTTTTCCCACCTTTTTTTTTTTTTTGGCTTTTACTTTTTGTCTTCGATGACCTTGACTTATTTGACCTTATTTAGGTCAATTGTTTTTTAATTTATTACAAATGTGAATTTTATTTTATTGGCCCCTCCTTGGTAGAAGCAGGTTAATTTTTTTTTTTTTGCAAGAATGCTAAGTGATGTTATATCCTTATTGCATCACATCACAAGGGTCTGTTGGCTCATATTAAACCAATTTCTTTTAAAATGCTACCCTTCTTGAAGGGTGACTATCTGGCTTAGTCGGAAGAGCATTCGACTCTTGATCTCAGGGTTGTGAGTTCGAGCCCCATGTTGAGTGTAGAGATTAGTTTAAAAAAATAAAGCGCTACCCTTGGAAACATTAGTTTCTGGGACTATTCCTTAGAAAAAGACATGGTTTAAGAGAATATAGAAAATACATTATATTCGATATCCCTGTCCTCTTGAGGATTCACTGAGCATACATCCAGTATATTCTAAGACTCTGAGAAGTCCTGCATTTAAAAAACTGTTTAGCTTTGTTTAGTTCTATATTTAGCAAACTTATTTGATTATGAAACCGATTTTTCTTAGAAAATGCACTGTTATCTTGTATCACGCTAAAGACTTATTTTGAGAAACAGTGCCTGAATCTATTCCGTTCAACCTCCAGAAAGAACAGTTAGGTGTAGTTGATTCTGAAACATCATTTACTATCTATGCATTGTTATGGATGGAATGTTTTTGCCCCCTAAAGCCCATATGTTGAAGCCCCAAGTCCCAGTGTGATGATACAAGGAGGTGGGCCTTTGGGAGGTAATTATGTTTAGATGGGGTCATGAGGATGGAGCCCTCCTTTCTCTGCTATGTGAGGATACAGTGAAAAGTGATCATTTGCTAGCCAGGAAGAGGACCCTCATGAAGAACCAAGTCTTCTAGCACCTTGATCTTGGACTTTCAAGCCTCCAGAAGTGCAAAAATGAATGTCTGTTGTTTAAGCCACCCAGTCAGTGGGGTTTTGTTACAGCAGCCTGAGCTGACTAATATACCCACACTGTCAACATTTCAGAGTCAAGAGAGGAAAACAGATGCTTCAGGAATCTCATCTCTCTCGTGAGATTTCAACCTGCGTTACCACCGGCCACAAGCACCCTTCCTCTGGAGAGTCTGCTGAACCACGGAACTCGGTTCCAAAAGGGACATCTTCTCTCCCTCCTTTGCCCCAATTCCTGCTCTCCCATCTGCTCAGTCCCACCCAGTCACTTCCAACAGTCTGTTCTGCTTTTTCTTCGTTCTGCCACGATCGCTTTTACCAACCAAGATCAGCCTTTCCTTTCCTGCTCTTCTTGTGTTCATTTGACCAACTTTTGATGGAGGGACTACAATCATCCCCTCACCCCCATCAGCTTCCCCACTTCTAAAACTTCCCAACCAGTCCATATTTCTCTCTGCTACAGAATGATTTTCCTCGAGTACAGCCCTACCTGTCCCTTCCCTGTTCACTTCAGTGGCTCCCCACTGCTCCTCGAACACTACTAAAGACCGTAGCAGGGAATCCAAAAGTAATTGACTTGCATTGTCCACGTGCACAAAAAACGACATTAAACTTCTTCTCTACCTAAACCCAAATCCATGCACAAAGCCTCCAACTTCCCACACATTAAACAGGTAGGGCTTCCACTTCCAAGATCATCAGATCCAAGTGCCTACTCTTCTGCTCGCCACTTTTCCCAGGAAGCCTTTCACTGTCTAATCCTCCTGCTTAATATCATTTATGTGTTTTGGTCATTTCTGGAATTTTATTTTATCACTGATGCTCTCTGTTTTACATCTTTAGTCCTTATCCTCTGCTCAAGCTTGCCCAAGTTTTTCCTATCCTCCAAATAAATAAATAAAGCTGCTGACCCAGAAACACGCACAAGACATTGGGCCCTCTCTGTTCTGACCTTCACCGTCATGCTTTTGAGCCTGGCAGCCATGGATTCCACTTCCCCATCCTCTGCCCTCAGCTTCATTTAGGTAAAATGTGCATGCAATAGCTACATCCATTTTTAAGTGCACGATCCGATGAGTGAGTGAGAGAATTTAGATGAAGCCCTTAAGAACTTTACCTGGCACCCAGGAAGAATGTGACAAATGTGGGCTCTTATTGTTTTAACCACATGAGTGACTGCCAGGTCTTTATCAAGAGCTCAAGGCACCTTACCTAGTATTTGAGGCACTAATTCTCCTTTATGGACTGCCCAGTCAACTCCCAATACCTTAGACATATATGTCCAAAACCAGTATCTTCGTATTCATTAAGACTCTTTTGGTTCACTGGCTCAAGAAAGGGAGAAAAAAAAAGGAAAATTTAAGTCTGGAGATAGATTTCCGGCAAATGACCCAATGGTACCATTAGGAATCTGTCTCTCTCCACCACCTTCTTTGTCTCTCGCCATCTCCCTCTCTTGGTTCTGCTGTCCTCTGTCTTGGTTTCTTTCTCTGAAAGCTCTTCTGTCATAGTGACAATATAACCATGAGAAGCTCTAGACCCCTGTTCTATCAGCTTTGTGTCTCAGTAAAATGAAAGTTTCTGCATCCCACTACTTTCATCAAATGTCTCAGAGCTGTCTTTCAATGGCCAGACTTTGATCACATGTCCAGCCCTGAATCAGCAGTGGTGACACCATGGCACCACAGGGAGGTCGTCGAAGAAGACTTAGCTCCCCATAATCCATCATCTTCCCATTTTTGATGATCTCTCAATCTGACAACGCGTTGTGCAAACACAGCTTAAAATCCCACCATCCCCTCAGTATATTAGCATTCATAAGAAATACTATGGAAATTTATGGACTCAGCCCTCCTTGCCTGGGAGACGAATTGTTCTGATTAGTTAGACCTGGGTGGCGTGTCCTCCCACTGAACCAAAGTGGTACTGGTTACACCTGAGCCACATGAGTTGAGACTGTGGGAAGGTGTGTGTGTTGAGAGGAAAACTGAAGTAAAGTGGTCAGAAGCAGGTGGGAAGCAGATTTCGCTGGCAAGGCGAAATCAACAGATGCCTATCTTAATCATCTTCTTTCCCAAATCCGTTCTTTATCCCATGTTCCATCCTTCACTAAAGGTGACCATTTGGGCTGAAATCTGCAAGTCACCTCTAGTACCTCCCTCTACCCTGCCCTAAACATCCAGACTCATGTCAAGTTCTTCTGACTCTCACGATTCACATGCCCAGAACATGTCCTCTGGTTTCTTCTTTCTTGTCGCTGTTGATGTGGTGGTCTCTACACCTAATCCCCTCCCACTGCCTCTCCGCAGGCTAATTCCACAAGGCTGAAAAGCCAGCTCAAGCACGCCACCTCTGTGAAGCTCCCAGTCTGGAAAGAGTCGGATGAGTCACCACCTCACAGAGAGATAGTTCTGGGTCTTACTTCTTTTGGGAGCTGCTTTCACAAATGTGAAAACCTACCTCTGACCCAAGACCTTTGGAGCTTAGGAAGCCTTGGAAACAGGTACGGCCTGAACGCTAGCCTTCACTCCCCTCCCTTCTCTGTCCTCTGGCTACCCATCCTCTTCCCTTTGCACAAAGCAGGCACCTGGCAAATGCCAAAACTGCCTACAGGTAGAAACCCCTTCATCCAGAACTGGGCCTTAGAGAACTTTTTTTTTTTTTAAAGATTTTATTTTTATTTATTTGACAGACAGAGATCACAAGTAGGCAGAGAGGCAGGCAGAGAGAGAGGAGGAAGCAGTCTCCCCACTGAACAGAGAGCCCGATGCGGGGCTCGATCCCAGGACCCTGGGATCATGACCTGAGCCGAAGGCAGAGGCTTTAACCTGAGCCGCCCAGGCACCCCCTTAGAGAATGTTTTTAAAACATCACATCTCTGCCCCAATTTGTGAAACTTCATTGAAGTTTATGAAAGAATTATTTGATTTTGTTTTCTCTCCCCTTTCTGGCTTCAATTTGGATTTGGTGGGTCTCCATCCCGTTAGCTGGAGGCGGCCCTCTGTTGAGGCACTTAAATGTTGACATACCAACCCCAGTGGGTGTATAATCCCCAGCTGAGCAACGACCGGAAGTTTGGCCTCTGGGCACATTGGGGACAAAACTTGTGACACAGGACCCTGTTTAGCTGGGGGTAATTTCAGCTGATCTCTTGGAGTAGGTATCCAATCTGTTCGGAAATCTGGGTTATTCTCTTTGTTTTTCTCTTGAAGATCCTCGTCTCTCTCTTTTCATTTTTAGTACACTACTTCCTGATTTTCTGCATGAAGTATTCAGTGGTGGAAAGACAACAGCTGTATAAAACACATGCGCGCACACACACACATACACACGCACACACGCACACAGAGACAGATTTTAAAAGTCAGCCTAAACCAGTCTAACTTCGGCAGATTTGCCAAGTCAGAGAGAAGCCTTCAAAATAACTCTTGGGTTGGGACCCTGGCCTGTGTGTGCTGACAGTTATGCATTCCAGTTTGTCATTTGTCCCTGACTTGCCTTCCCAAATGCTATGCCCACTTATCACCTGCTTAGTATGTGACACTTTATCTGCCAAGACAAACCCCGTAATAGAAAATCCTCCCGGTGACTGAGGGTAGTACAGGATTACAACACAGAAAGTTTGGGCTTTTTTCTCCTAATCCACGTTCCAAGTGTGCTTTCCAGATCTTCCCTGCTGCTAGCGTTGGAGAGATTTTTGTAATACGTGGGCGTGTTGCGTTTAGGTTACAGAGACAAAGCCTCAGATGAATGGGTCCTGATTGGTACAACAAACTGCTCTCGAAACTTCCAAACCCTGACAGTGTCTTTGATCAAAAGAAGTGACAGTGATTAAAAACAAATGTTCCGAAATGTCATGGAGCTACCAAGTATGAGGTCATCAGACTTTTAGGGCACATCTATAGATTTCTCACCATCATAATGTTTTGTTTTTTTTTTTTTTAATTACACGAACTCAATGCCTTTGAAAGTGAGACGCTGACAGCTTTGGTTAGGGACAGGAATAGACGGCAAGTGCTGGGATGCCTTAACGGGCAGACTCTACAGCTATAAACTGCTTCTGCTAGTAAATTTCAGGGCTGGGTGACAGCCCGCGTGCTCTCTCAACGCCTCTCAGACCTCTGAGAACCCATTTTTTTTCTGGAAGGAAGATTTGGTAAAAATAAAAATCTCCAAAGTCCCATTCCTGTTCAAAGAACCCTGGCTTTGGTCTTGCAGGTAAAAAAGGAGCCTTTTGATAGGGTCTTAGAGTCAATATTCCCATTCAAGTCCAATGCTGCTACCACTGCCACCACCAGATGACCCCAAATCCCATCAAGCATGAGGTTGACAATTTTTTTAAAGATTTTATTCATTTATTTGAGAGAGAGAGAGAGAGAGAGAGAGAGCACAGGCTAAGGGAGCAGCAGAGGCAGAGGGAGAAGCAGACTCCCTGCTGAGTAGGGAGCCTGAGGCAGGGCTTGATCTCGGGACCCTGGGATCATGACCAGAGCCATAGGCAGACGCTTAACGGACTGAGCCACCCAGGTGCCCCGTTCTTGGTCAGTTTTATTTTCTGAAGGTGTAACTTGCTCTTTTCTGTTGGGAGAGGGTGTGGACATGGGATAGTGTCATGAATTTGTGAAAACAAATCAAATCTGTGGACAGAAATTGTGTCATGGCAATTAAAAAAAAAAAAAAACAACTCCAGTCATGTTACCCTCCTGCATGGAATGCTTCAAAGACTCCCCACATATTTCACTTTAAAGTCCAAATTTTGGGGCACCTGTGTGGCTCAGTCAGTCAAGCGTCCAACTCTTGATTTCAGCTCAGGTCATGATCTCAGGGTCCTAAGACTGAGACTTGTCTCATACTCAGCAAGGAGTCTCCTTGTCCCTCTCCCTCTACTCCTCCCCCCACTCACTGTCTCTCTCTCTCTCTCTCAAACAAATAGATAAAATATTTTTAAAAAAATAAAATAAAGTCCAAATTTCACAGCTTAGCTCCCCAGGCCCTTGGCAATCCTACCTCTACCCACTTTGCCAGCCTCTGCCTGGGCCCTACCCCACACAATCCCTCTGGTCCTGAGGATGGGAACCAATGGTGATCGCACTCTCTGTGCCCAGGCACCTGCTGTTCCCTGTGCAGGCAGAGCCAATCCTTCCCTTCCCTCCTCCACCTGGTCTATTGCTGCGTGTCCTTTCAGGCTCTCATTGGCCCCCAGTTCCCTCCATGCCTTACTCTGCCCCAGCTCACGCCACACACCTCAAGCCGTTCTGGAGAATCCCATTCAGGTGCTCTTCCAGGGACATGTTTGGCTCCGGTGTTGCCCTTACAGATCACAGCAATAGCCTTATTTGTCTGTTTCCTCCTAGAAACAGAGAATCACCACTCCTCTCTATACCCCCCAGCTCCTTCCTGGTTCTGTCCTTCACATCGAACTATGTCTAATAATTTTTACTGAGTCAAAGAATAATTGAATTGCTTATTCTCTTTCTGGAACACGGAGCATCCTGGAATGGCCAGTGCCTTTCTGATCAATAAGACCTATGTTAGGAAAAATAGATGACCCAGGGCTCTCAAAAGGACTTGATAATACACAGAGAAGAACAGGTCACCTAGGAGATTGGGTGACCATGACCCAGATACTGTCCAGGGAACGTTCACATGCTTTTTCTTATGTAATCCTCCCAACAACTTTTCAGAGTAAATCTTATTTTCTTCACTGCTTCAGATGAATAAGCTGTTCAAATCCCACTCATCCAGGAAGTAGTAGAGCTAGGATTCCTTTCCAGATCTTAATGAGGCTAAAATCCCCTATTTCCACACAGCATGGACACATAACTCCTCTTTCTTTCTCTGGGAGGATCTGGGTGATGAGAACATTTCCCCCTCAGTGCTCTCTTTTGAAAGAAAGAAATGCAGATTTTTGAGACTCATAGGAGGCTAGGTCTGTCTGGGGTTGGGACACAAGGTTGGACACCCGCTGAACCCTGAGTTCCCTTGCAAAGTTTTGATTCCGAGAAAGAAGCAGACCTGGAGACAGGGATGAAAGACAGAGTACAGGGAATAGAATTGATGGTATTGGAGGGCACCTGGGAGGCTCAGATGGTTAAGCATCTGCCTTCGGCTCGGGTCATGATCCTGGGGTCCTGGGATCGAGTCCCGCATCCGGCTTCCTGCTTGGCAGGGAGCCTGCTTTCTCCCTCTCCCTTTGCTTCTCCCCCCGCTTGTGCTCTTTCACTCTCTCTCGCTCTCTCTCAAATAAGTAAATAAAATCTTGAAAAAAAAAAGAATTGAGAGTGTTGTAATAGTCTTGTATGTGACAGACGCTAGCTAAACCTGTGGGGACCACAACATCACATGAAATCTCATCCAGCCACGCAGCTGTCCACCTGAAACAAAGGTAGCATCGTGTGTCAACTACACTTCAATTAAAAAAAAGAAGGGTGGTGCCGGACATAATGGGGACAACAATCAAGGACAACCTGGAACAAGCCTTTCTCTTTTTGTTTGCGTCTCTACAAACGCCTGCCCTTGTTTTTAGAAGGACATGCAGTCATTGTATTGACATTTTATTTCTGGCTAGTTCACCTCTCAGATGTTATTTAATAATACAAACACATCGTGTCTCCATTTGGAGGCACCTTTCCTGAGGGCCCCGGGGACAGTGAAGAGCAGTTTCCTCCGACGTGACTAGAGGACTGCGAGGTTTACTCCACCACCAGCCCGGATTGTGTCTCTCGGGCCCCGCTAGAACTGCCCTTTCTCCCCAGGGCAGTCCACTCCGGGCGTCTGCAGTTTGTGAAACCAGCTGCACCTTGGCAAGCCCTGGCCTGGGATTAACTTGGCAGGAGATTATTCTGAGGCTTCTCTGACTCATAACTTTGGGGCTAACACTGAGCACCAAGCCCCAGCCCTGCCCTTTTTGCTTTTTCTCTGTGCTGATTCACACTGGGTTGGGATTTTATTGTCAGCAGTCATGATTGTGCATGGGTGGGTTTTAAAGACGACATGAGGCCAAGTCTAGGGCTTCTGCTAGCTTTGTTATTCACTGTTTCATATTGCTTAATTAAAAAGGGGAAGGGAGGAAAGTAGGAGGGAGAGGAGGTGGGGAGGAAGAAAGAAAAAGGAAAAGAAAGAAATGTCCCCCCAACCCAAGCTGGAACCTGTTCTCTTCCATCCTGTGTATTTCTTCCCAGCCCTTGGAAAGCTTTGTCCTCGATCTAGTTCAAAAGAGAGAAAGCCAAGCATAGAAAAAATATAGATAGATAGATAGATATAGATATAGATATAGATTTTTGGAGTAGGCACATCTGAATAATTGTGTGATGGCTAGCAAGTTGATTAACCTCTTTGAACCTTTCCTCATCAGTGGAAGAACCGTAACAATATTTACCTTGTAACATTGGCACAATGCTTAGGAATATTGTAAACAGTGTGCTTGGCACATTAGGAAGCATTTCATAAATGGCAAATATAATTGTTATAGCTAGTTTTATTAAGAGACCCTTGGAAGCAGTAAGAAGGTGGCTTTCACAGAGCAGACAACAAAGGTTACATTTCAGCCCTCCTGGGGTGTGGCAGGTTGTATGCTCCCCTGGAGTGGGCTTGGGGTGTCTCTAATGTCATGACGGTTGGGCCTCAGAGACTGACTCAAGCTGAGAATACCCAAAGCAATCAGTACAGGAGTGAATTAGACAATTGATAGGAGTCAGGTCCTGGGGGAAAACAGTAGAAATTGGGGATAAAGAGATCTGTTGGGCTCAGTGGCCAGTAGTTCTTCCATTTACTGTTGGAATCATCTTGTCCAAGGTGGCTAAATCAGTATGACTTGGTTCTCTTATCTGTATTTATCTCTGAGGATTGGAAGAGATCACACATTCCAAGTGCCTAGTACTAAGAAAGTACCTAGAAAACATTATCTCCGGTGCTAAGGAGAGACAAATCGAAATTTATCCATATCTAGTGAAGCATGGCATAGACGTTGGAGCGACACGGCCTCTTTCAAATCTGAGTTCCGCTACTGTCTGCCTACTTTCTTATCTGTAAAATGGGTCTAACAATAGGTTCCTTGCCTGTGCTTATCCCATACTTTTGGTATGAGGAATCAATGAGTTAATCCACATAAGGCACTTAGAACCTTACTTGGTAGATGGCCAAATACTACACCAACATTTGTTAAATAGATAAGTAGAGGGGTCATGTTTAGAACAGGAAAGGAAGCCAAACCAGAGGGATAGAAAACAAAATGAGTTGACTCTGGACCTGAAGAGGGCATAAAAAACAAAAGCAGTAATGAAGCAAGAGCTCCCAGGACAATTGCCGTAAACAAAGCTGAAATATTTATATTCAAGGTGCCTTTTTTTTTTTTTTTAATTGGCTGCGGGCCATGAAGTGTGAGGGTGTGTCAGCCTGAGTTAGAGCCCAGGATCTGGGAGGACACAGTTCTTCCCAGTCAGAGACTCCACAAGAATGCCACAGTATCTTGGCAACAGCAGGCCTTTCCTTAGCCCCCCAGACCTGGTGCCCGAGAAAGGGCACTCCACACTTTTTCTGGGAAGATGGGCTAGCTCAGGAAGGCCCACTCCTCAAGGAAAGGTCACAGCTACAGTAAGGTCTATTTCCCAGGTCAGCTCACAGAGTCGATGGGAAACTGCGGCCACTCCTGCTTCTTCTGCTGTCTGACTTTGGTGCACACGCGGGACGTAAAACCCTCAAATTCCAGTGATAGAGCCAACTGTGCAAATTCCTGACAGGCAAATTGAGGCCCATTATCTGTAATTACTGTCGCCCAAATTCCACGCCAGAGAGCCCCTGTTCTCCAGCGCTCGGTAATGGCAGCTGGTGTAGTGCCAGACGCATCCAGGGAAAGCTGCAAGAAGGGAGAGGAGCAGCTCTTTCGGGGAATTCTTGGCAGCCCTGGTCAGGAGACCCAAGTCTCCTCAAGAAACCCAAGTCTCCTCTGCTTACAACCTTTGAATAGCTCCTGCTGCGCTCAGGATGGACTCTTCAGTTTGGCTTGTCCTCGTCTGGTCCATCTCTACCTCCAACTTCCTTCCCCTCTCCATGGAAGCCATGTTGAATTACTCTCTAACTTCCTTCCCCTCTCCATGGAAGCCATGTTGAATTACTCTCTAACTTCCTTCCCCTCTCTGCACGGAAGCCATGTTGAATTACTCGTTGACCACGAATCACCTGACCCCGATTCCATTACCTCCATGAGGGTGCTTTCCCAGGTGGGATTTAGTCCTTCTGCCCGAAATCACCTCCATCATTAACTCCATGGCATCCTTAAGCATTTAGGTCTGCCCCCTCCTCTTCTCTGAGAAGCCTTCTTCATTTTCCTCAGGCAGGATTTTATTCCTTTTCTCTGGGCTCACAGAACACAGTGTGTCATTCTGTGTTGGATTTGTTTGTTTTCCCTACTAGATTTGAGCTCCCCGAGGGCAGGGGCACATCTTGCCACATTACTCTGGAATCCAACCCAAGATCCAGCGTTCGAGGCATCCTTCCAATGAACGTTGGCTGCATGGACAAACGATGGCTTCCCTGCTTTAGCGCTAATGACATTGTTCTTCCATTTGGTTAGATCAAAAGATCCCGCTCTAGTCATTAATGCTCAAACCTACTTCAAAATCAATCCGTAGAAAACCCAAGATGAGCATTTCATTAGTATTCTGAGGATAAATTCAACTCACTATGTGTCCTTCTATCTTTAATGCTGTTTAATCTGGGAGGGTTGGGTTCCCTAGGTATATACTAGGATATAAAGACTTAATTAACCTTGTTTCTTCTGTTTCATCACCGGGGACCATTGAGGCCTTATTTAAATACGATTTGGTGTTAGTCTGTTTGTAGTTATTAAGAAAGTCCAAAGCTTTTTATTTGACTGCTATTCAAGGCATTGTTTGAAATGTAACTTCTAAGAAATATCTTTTTGAAGCAGAAATACAAAAGCGTCATTTATCCAAATGACTCGATTCACCTTCACTGCAGACCTTGGCCAGTCCAGCCACCTCTCCTGTGATAACACTGTGGTTATTTAAAATCTTTTGGGGTCTCTCCTTTTACTTTTTCTTTTTTGCCTTCAGAGATACTTAATGATTCTTCTTTGAAAAGTGGTCCTGTTACCTCGGAATCCAAAATAACAATGACAGTATTGTCCAGTGAAATATCCACCTTATTTATTATTTAAAAGATTTTTTAAAAGATTTTATTTATTTGACAGAGAAAGACCACAAGTAGGCAGAGAGGCAGGCAGAGAGAGAGAGGAGGAAGCAGGCTCCCCGCCTAGCAGAGAGTCCGATGCGGGACTCAATCCCAGGACTCCGATACCATAACCCGAGCTGAAGGCAGAGGCTCAACCCACTGAGCCACCCAGGTGCCCCTAAAAGATTTTTTAAAAAGATTTTATTTATTTATCTGACAGACAGAGATCACAAGTAGTCAGAGAGGCAGGCAGAGAGAGAAAGGGGGAAGCAGGCTCCCTGCTGAGCGGAGAGCCCAATGTGGGGCTCGATCCCAGGGCCCTGGGATCATGACCTGAGCTGAAGGCAGAGGCTTAACCCACTGAGCCACCCAGGCGTCCCTATTTAAAAGATTTTATTTATTTGAGAGAGAGAGAGAGAGAGAGAGAACGAGGACCCCCGGGCAAAGGGTCAGGGAGACCCTCTGCTGAGCAGGGAGCACTGAGGGATGTGGGGCTCCATCCTAGGACCCTGAGATCATGACCTGAGCTGAAGTCAGACGCTTAACCAACTGAGCCACCCAGGTGCCCCAGCATCCACCTTACTTAACTTCTGTAAACAGTGTAGGGGTTTCCAAAGCTTGGCTATTCATACCATTAGCGGGAAGTCAGATATGTTAAGTAGTACTCACACATTTTAAACATTAAAAAATTAATAATTACCTAATTATTTTAATGTGTATTAACTATATATTTAGTTACATATAGTGTATATATGTATACATTATACACATACATATAAAACAAGCACATCAAACCAATAATTTTCATGGATATGGCTTAAGGAAAAGTGGAGCTTAGATTCATTTGCTAGAAAATATTCAACAGTAGTCCATGTTATGAGGGTAAGACAAAAATTGTGAAGGGAGCATATAAATGAGTAAAATGTGAGAGACACTCATGGAATGAAAGGAGCAGAGCTTGTTGGGTACCAATTATTTTACTTATTAGCTGGGAGCCTGTGGGCAAGCACTTAACTTCTGTGAGTCAAGGCTTCCTCCTTCCTACAGTGAAGAGAGTGAGTTGTAGCAGTGGGTAGAGATACATTCATGAGGTGTCTAGCACAGGACCTGAAACGCTCCAGAGTCAGAACCGTTTTTTGTTTGTTTTAAGTCATATCCACTCTCGGTGCACCTGGCCGGCTCAGTTGGTGGAACATGCGACTCTTGATCTCAGGGTTGTGAGTTCAAACCCCACGTTGTATGTAGAGATTGCTTAAAAATAAAATCGTAAAAAAATCACATCCACTCTCATAGGACAACGATATGAATCTATTTTAAAGAAGTTGCCGGCAGCTCAAAAGGGAAGCCCAGAGGAGACCTTTCATTAAACGTGAGGAGCAGAGGTGGCTGCCCAATGCAGAGCTTCTCAGGGATTGCCTTGAAGGCTCAAGCATTCATTTGAACCTCTTCATTTGCACCTGTTTGTTAAGACGCCAATCACGTAACAGAGGAGTCAAGTGGCTGCACCTTATATAATGCTAAATAATTGATGTTGTCCTTGGACTCCAGGACTTTCTAAACCCTTGGACATCAAGCCAGTGGGAGTCTGTCCTTTGCTGCCACTTGCAGTGTTTCTGCCCACTCTTTCTGTGGTGGGCTGGAAGCCAGATTCACAGCTCAGTTGGAGAACTCTGTATTACTTTGTGAACAACTTGCCCTTCCCCTTCATTTGCGTCTTCTATGATCATGTACACTTACCCTGGTCCTCAGGTTGTTTGTCCTCACTTTCCTATTTTTATTATACAGATTCTCATTTTTTTTTAATGTAGGCAGTGAGAAAGGAAGAGTACCTAAGTGTTTTTGTTGGCCTGTGGTGCCATAACAAAATATCATTAGCGGGGTGCCTTAAAACAACATTTTATTTTCTCACGGTTTTGAAGGCTGGAAGTCTGAGATAAGGTGCCAGCCAGCCTGGTCAGGTCCAGCTGAGATCTCTTTTATTGACTTGGAGACAGCTGTCTTCTTGTTCTGCCCTCACATGGCAGGGGAGAGAAGAGGATAAGCTCTCTGCTGTCTCTTCCTATAAGGCACTTAACCCATGACCCCATAACCCTAAATACTTCCCAAACTCCCCATCTCCAAAGACTATCATACTGGGTTTAGGGCTTCAACATATAAGTATGGGTGGGGGGTGGGGCTTAAACATTCAGTCCATAATACTAAGTAAATAAGTAGATAACAAAAGTCATGTCATCTTTTGCCTGGAGCCAGGAGTTCATCATCTGTGCCCCAACAGAATTCCCACATCATCCAAAATAGCTTCTTTCTTAGATCAGCCATTCTAAAACCAGGTAATCATGATAGAAATAGGCCAAAAATATTTGTTCTCATACTGGGTCAACTATCTATCCTTGGTTTTTCTTCAGCCATCATAGATTCATAAAAGATGAACACGAACTCCTAATGTGTCAATTTAGTGAGTTCTTATTCTAGCCAGTCACCCTATGTGTGAACAGCCTATAGCGTAGGACTGCAATACAGAAGGCAAGTGAAGAAAGTCATAACCCCATCTAATCTCATAAAAATCTTGAGAGTAGAGGGAAAAAAAGTAATCCCGAGAGTAAATTACTGTTGCACCCTGCTTTTTGGAGAGGACCTGAATCTCAGTAAGACTAAGTAAATTTGCAGCATCACCAGTAATTGGGGGAGCCCAGATTTGAATACAAGTCTGTCTGGATTCAAAGGCTCTGGAAGTATTTTGCTGTACCTGCAACTCCTACTTGGATTGCTAGTCCCAGTATTCATTCACTCACTGAACCAATCTTCATTGAGTTCTTTCTGTGTACCAGGCTCTGTGTGGGCAGTGGAGATTTAGTAATGAATAAAACAGACAAGAAAAAAAAAAGTCCCTGTCCTCTGACTTGCTTTCTAGTTATAGGAGACAGAAAATGAACAAAACAAATAGGCAAAATGAGTAGCATATCCTAGAGTGATAAGTGAAAAATGGAGCAGGGGAGAGGGATAAAGATTACTGGGTTGGAGAAAGTCACAACTGAAAAGACATTGGTCAGATCCTCAACAAAATATTAGCAAATGGAATTCAACAACACACTAAAAGGATCATACACCACAATCAAGTGGATTTATTCCATGGATGCAAGAATAGTTCAACAACCACAAATCAATTAGTGTGATACATCACGTTAACCACATGGAGAATAAAAATCATATGGTCACCTCAATAGATGCAGAAAAAGCATTTGACAAAATTTAACATCCATTCATGATGAACACTGTCAACAAAGAGGGTACAGAGGGAACAGACCTCAACATAATAATGGCCACATATGACAAGCCCATAGTTAACATCATGCTCAGCAATGAAAAGCTAAAAGCTCTTCTTCTAAGATCAGGATTAAGAAGGGGTGCCTACTCTCAACCCTTTTATTCAAGATAGTATTGAAAATTTTAGCTTGAGCAATTAGGCAAGAGAAAGAAGTAAAATCATCCAAATCGAAGAGGAAGAAGTAAGATTGTCACTATTTACAGATGATATAATACTATCTTTAGAAAACCTTAACAATTAGACCAAAAATTGTTAGAACTGATAAATGAATTCAGTAAAGTTGTAGGATATGCAATCAATATGCAGAAATTTCTTATGTCTCTACGCTAATAATGTACTATCAGAAAGAGAAATTTTTTAAAAATCCCATTTATAATTGCATCAAAAAGAATAAAATAGTAATACATTTAACTTAGGAGGCAAAAGACATATACACTGAAAACTATGAGACATTTGATGAATGAAATTGAAGAAGAGACTAATATTCTATGCTCCTAGATTGGAGGAATTGGTATTTTTAAAATGTCCATACTACCCAGGGCAATATACAGATTGAACACAATCCTTATCAAAATTCCAATGGCATTTTTCACAGACACATAAACAGATAGTTTATGTGGAATTACAAAAGGCTCCAAATAGCCAAAGCAAACTTGAGAAAGAAGAACAAAGCTGGAGGTGTCATGCTTTCTCATTTCAAACTCGATTACAGCTATAGTCATCAATAACATTGTATTGGCATAAAAACATGCACCTAGACCAATGAAACAAATTAGAGAGCCCTAGGAATAAATCCACATATATATTTAAATTGATTTATGACAAGAATATGCAATGGGAAAAAGAACAGTCTCTTCAACAAATGGTGTTGGGAAAACCATACAGCCACGTGCAAAAGAATGGAAGTGGACCACTGTCTTACACCATTTGCAAAAATTAACTCAAAATGGATTAAAGAACGAAATGTGAAATGTGAAACCATAAAACTTTTAGAAGAAAACACAGGCAGTAAGCTCCTTGACATTAGTCTTGGTAATGATTTTTTGGATTTGACAACAAAAACAAAAGGAACAAAAGCAAGAATAAACAAGGAGAGTTAATCAAACTAAAAACCTTCTGCTCAGCAATGGAAACCATCAACAAAATGAAAAGACGTTGTAATCTACTGCATGGGAGGAAATATTTGCAACTCGCGTATCTGGTAAGGGGTTAATATCCATGATTATAATGAACTTATACAACTCAATAGCAAAAGACCCCCAAGCAGTCCAATTAAAAAATGGGCAGAGGATTTGAATATGCATTTTTCCAAAGAAGACATATTGATGGCCAGCAGGTCAATGAAAAGATGCTCAATGTCACTGATTATCAGGGAAATGCAAACCAAAACCACAATGAGGTATCACCTCACAGTTGTTAGAATGGCTGTTATCAAAAAGACAAGAAAAAACAAGTGTTGGCAAGGATGTACAAAAATAGAAATTCTTGTGCACTGTTGGTGGGAATATAAATTGCAGTGTCATTACAGAAAACAGTTTGGAGTCTTGTCCCAAAAATTAAAAATAGAACTGCCTTGTGATCCAGCAGGTCACTTCCTTATGTAAAGAAAATACATATACACTAACTTACAAAGGTATGTGCACTCCCATGTTCACGACAACATTGTGTACAATAGTCAAGATAGGAAAATGATCTAAGTGTTCGTTGACAAATGAATGGATAAAGACGTGATATACATGCAATGGAATATTATACAGCCATAAAGTAGAATGAAATCTTGCCATTCGCTACAACATAGATGGACCTTGAGGGCATTTTGCTAAGTGAAATCGGTCAGACAGGGAAAGACAAACACCATATAATCTCAGTTGTATGTGGAATCTATGCACAAAAGAAGAAAACCAAGAAAAAACAAAACAAAACAAAACAAAAAACCAACAACCAAGCACAGAAATATAGAGAACAGATGGGTGGTTGCCAGAGGTGGGGGATGGGCATGGGCAAAATGGGTAAAGGAAGTCAAAAGGTACAAACCAGCAGTTATAAAATAAATAAATCACAGGGATGTAGGTCAGGTCAGGACCCGAGCTGAAACCAAGAGATGGATGCTTTAACCGACTGAGCTACCAGGTACCCCATGGCAGCCATTCCTAGCAATACTGTATTGCATTTTTTTAAGTTGCTAAGAGGGCAAATCTTAAAAGTTTTCATCCCAAGAAAAAAACATTCTGTAACAATACATAGTCACGAATGTTAACTAGACTTATTGTGACCATTTCACAATATATATAAGCATTGAATCATTACGTTGTACACCTGATCAATACTGTGCATGTCAATCATACCTCAAATAACCAAAAAAAAAATAAAAGAAAGAAAGAAAACCCATCAGTCAGGGAAGTCCTTACCGAGGAGATAGTTAAGCAAACACGTGAAAATAGTTAAGTTCTATCAGATTGTTGTTAATTCTGAGGCCCCAAAGACTGAGGGAGAGAGATTGTCTTTGAAAACTCATTATGGGGGGCACCTGGGTAGCTCAGTGGGTTAAACCTCTGCCTTCAGCTCAGGTCATGATCTCAGGGTCCTGGGATCGAGCCCCACATCGGGAGCTCTGCTCAGCAGGGAGCCTGCTTTCCCGCCCCCACCCCGCCTGCCTCTCTGCCTACTTGTGATCTCTCCCGCTCTGTCAAATAAATAAATAAATAAATCTTAAACAAAACAAAACAAAAAAACTCATCATGGACTTTTTCCACGATCAGTGGAAAATGATATAAGTAAGTGATATGAAAATACACTCAAACTGACTTGAGCAAAAAGTGGGTATTTATGAGCTCAGGGAACTGAAAATCCCAGGCCAGTTGGGATTCAGGCATCACACAATGTCATTAGGACAAATCTTCGTTTCGTATTTATTTTCCTCCCTTTGGGCGGCTGTAACAAGAAATACTTCAGAGTGCATAGCTTAAACAGCAACCATTTCGTTCTCACAGTTCTGGAGGCAGGGAAGTCTGAGCTTAAGGTGTTGGCTGCGTCTGATGTGCGTGCATTTCCCGCTCCATAGATGGTGATCTCCTTGCTGTGTGCTCCCATGGTGGAAGGAGAGAGAGAGCGCCCCTCCACCTATATTTCCTCATCATGAACTCCCAAAGGCTCTACCTCCTAAAACCATCACACTGGGGAGTTAGGATTTCGACATGTCAATTTGGGGGGCACCTAAGCATCGGGTCTCTTCCCATCTCTGCTTTCCTCTCTGGCGACTTTGTTCTCTAGCTTGACACAAAGGTCAGATGGCTGCCAGCAACTCTAGGCCAGCATCCTGCCCAGTTCAAACCCCAAAGGAAAGAGAGAGTCTCACTGTGTGCCATTGGGTTGCATGCTTCTCTGGACACATTACTGAGATGGGGAAGGAAATCCACCCGTGGGCTGGGTGTGTTCACCTGCCCTCCCTGGGGTCAGAGTGAGAGTCAACCTTCCAGCAGCAGGGGAGGGCGGGGCGGGAGGAAATTTGGGTGTTGCCCGAAGGAAATGAACAACTGCTGAGTGGAGAAAGCAACTGGTATTCACTGTATTTCTGATCTAAAACCAGTTTCTTCCATCCCATTGTGTACAATACTGGTCCAAAGTCCTCCATGCCCAGAATATGGTTAAGCATAGATCTCTCCCTACTAGATGGTTGCAAAAGGATTCAGTTTGTTCAGTGGGGCTGGTGGTTTCTGGAGTCTCCTATTACCACATAGAACTTGTGGGCAGCATAGCCCTGGGCAATCAGCCTCTAGAGAATGGCTGGATATGCGGTTTTGGCCTGGGATCTCTGTGTTTCCTCTGTGAGCCTCAGTGAGCCACATCACAGTGCCTGATATCACCAATGTCAGAAGTTCAAGGCGTTGATTGAGTGATAGATTGATGTATAGTTGACACACGATGTGACATGAGTTTCAGGGGTACAACACAGTGATCCCACAAGTCCACGTGTTACACTAATCTACACCATAGCATAGCTACCATGGGTCACCATACACTGCTGTCACAAGACTGTCGACTATGGTCCCTGCAAGGAGTTCATGGCTTTTAGAGTCTTGTTGCAGTCATGCTGATGCCTTACCCAATGGGCCCAACCATATGCTGATGACACAATCTTAAATTCTGGAAACAGAGTCTTGCCACGTTAGTAGAAGCTCACTGTTTTCCTAGGAAGTGTTATGCTTGTGTTTGGGTGCTAGATGGTCATGGGGCTGGGTCTTGACCCCACGACTTCTTGCTGTAGGAGCCTGGGCAAGTCATGGGACTTCTGGAGCCACAGTTTGCTCATTTGCATAATGAGGTCATGAGGAAAAGTAAATAAATGAGCAGGTAGAAAGAAGCAGAATACGGTGTGTGGCTCGGAGAATTTTGTTCTTTTTTTTTTTTTTTTTTCCCACTTCCTTGCTCTTTTTTTCCATGAGGCCATTATTAGTCTCCTTTGGAGTCCATGTTATGCAACTTGCAGATAAACTTGTCAAATAAAAAGAAATGAAAGAGATGGCCAGGTGAACCCCGGGGCAGAGCTGGGAGCTGTGCTGTTGTGTGGAAAATCACAGGCTTTGGAATTAGATTGGATTTTGAATCCAGAAGGCCTTGGGGAAAGTACTTAATATCCCGGAGTTGTTTTTCTCCTCTCCACAATAAGAAGAGGGTTTATTACTCTTTTTGATGGTTTCGAGAATGAACTGAAATAATATATGTGAGGTCTCAGCGAGTCTTAGCCGTGTTTATTCTCACTAGTAAGTAACGCCTGCTTGTTTGACTGGCAATCAAGAGACTCACATGAAAATGTCCAGAGAGAATAATTATCTATTTTCCTGAAGGCCGGAATGTCCAGAACTCTGCCTTACTCTCCTCCCTTTGGAAGGCAGCTATGCTCACCACTATACCACCAACGCACTCTCCTCCCTTTGGGCTTGTGCAATGTTTCCTCTTCTGTTGGAGGCTGGGCCAAGGAAATAAAAGTCAGTCAACAAAGGTGTACTGACAACCTGCCAGACATGAAGAGAATGTGACGTTTATGGGTGGGAAACCAAATAAGTAAAAGCTACAGTTCTTGTCCTTGAGACGCTACTGACCTAATGAGGAGAAATAAATATGCAAAAGAGGTATTTAAAACACTCATGAGCGGGATGCCTGGGTGGCTCAGTTGGCTTAAGCCTCTGCCTTCGGCTCAGGTCATGATCTCAGGGTCCTGGGATCGAGCCCCGCATCGGGCTCTCTGCTCAGCGGGGAGCCTGCTTCCCTTCCTCTCTCTCTGCCTGCCTCTCTGCCTACTTGGGATCTTTTTCTCTCTGTCAAATAAATAAAATAAATAAATAAAAATTAAAGCACTCATGAGCAAAATCATAGCCGGTCTGCCCAGTGCCCAGCGTGGAGGCGTGACCCGAGCAGGGTGGGCAAAGTCAGGGAGGTTTCTAAGGGCAGAGATTAGCTGCGAGGAGAGACCCCCAGCAGCAGAAGCCGGGGGCAGATTGAAAGCTCTGCCTGTGGGACGGTGCCCTCCCTGACTTGTCTGCGCCCCAGGAGAGCACCGCATAGAGGGCATGGGCAGAGTCAAAAGGCCCTTGGGCGATGGAAGGAGGGCAACTACAAGTGGTGTCATTACCTATTACGGGCTCTGGTAACAAAAACAAATCCAAACGATCTCCCCCAGACCGACCGGTTGGAAGGAGAGTTGAAACTCTCACCCACACAAGGCAGGGACTATTCTTGTTCCCGTTTTCCGTAACTCGGTACTTTCCGGCAATGCATATGTAGTGGCGAGGTTACCTTCCCCTGTGTGGGGCTACACTGAGCCAAAACTGGAACTCCAACAGGGGTAACATGTCCGCACAGATCAGGTCCCTGTGCCATCTCTTCCTTAGATCACGGGTTCTGCCACTTGCATGGCTACGGACAGAGGACCCTGAAGGTGAGGGCTCTGAATGCTGGTCTGCAATTTCAATCTCCCAAACCTACCTTAGCTTCCAAACAGAACCTTGCTCTGTGCTCTTCTCTACAGCTGGGTGACATCAGGGCGTGGCTCAGTCTCTTACTTGCTGGGTGGAATTTCGCCAGCTAAATATAAGGGTGATGTTGATAGTGGTAAGTCCCTCTTCCGATTGCTGGGAGGTAATTCACTTACAAGGCTGAGCACCGTGCCTGGCACACAGGAGTCCCTAAATACAAACTTTCTGCAAACTGCAACAAGTTTGGGGTTTGGTGAAGTTGGGTTACTATTTTTCTCAAGAGCACAAAGGGCAGATTTATATGGTCCACAATGGACTGGAGCTTAGGGTAAATCCAGATGTGAATCTAGCATGGTGGGATGGAGACTCTTCTGCCTTGAACCTTCTGGTGATTTGAGCATTGGATATACTCTTTAGTAGGAAGTTTTATGGAAAGATTCAGTGGCACAGAGGCCCCCATGTAGGCTAACATTTTTTTTTTAAGTATTCACAGTGAGTCACTGAGTCACTCTTTTTCTTTTCTTCAGATGTTAAACTGAGGTTAAACACGGATACAGAGCTTTGTCATCAAAGTCTTGGTGTCTTATCCAGCTCCTTTATGCCCTAGGCCAGTTTGGAAGAAATTACAGATGAGAGAAAGCCCGCTTAGGGAGGATTTATTGAGGAAGAGAACTGGATGGGTGAACATATTTGATCCTTGATGCAATTCCAAAGAATGTAATGACACCTGGAACCTTCTTTAGACAGAAAATGATGTCATGCAGCCTCTCTCAGTAGGAGGGTTCAAAACGAATGGCCTCGGCAGTGGCCCTAGGTTGCTCGGAGAGCAGATGGCATTTCTCCTCTGGCCCACCCCCTCTCTGGCCCACAGCTGACGAATGGAAGCATCTGGATTCTCAAGATTCTGGCCTGGGAGGCGGAGAGGGTGGAGGGGCGTAGCCCTGGGTTGGGAGTGAAGATTCCTGAGTGCTGGTCCCCCTCACCGCCTGCCCATGGGCGTGTCACTGCATCTCTAGGTCTCAGCTCCAGCGGGTTCCAGCTGACCTTCTCTGAATTCCCTCTGAGGTCTGCTGTCTTTTCTTTCAACAAGTGTATCACTTGGTTCCTAGCTGAAGAGTAAGGTCTTACCAGACTGAGGCGCCGCTGACGTGAAATTGCTTCATTCCGTTATGAACGTTCTCTGGCTTTCCAAAAGGGGCTGAGGAAGAGCTTCAGTCAGATTCATCACGAGGATGAGCACATAAGTCACAGATTCCAGGATGCAGAGTCTGCTCTTTACTGTCTTGGAGGTAGAGTCCTCCTCTACCTCTATCCACTATCCACTCTGCCCCCCTACGGTCTGGTGCCTCCTTGTTGGGAGGGATCATTTTTTTCACTCTCTAGCTGAGATCGCTCTCTTGTATTCAGCGCTGACTTTCAAGTCTATGTCATTGCACAGAAGCTTGTCCCTTTTCTCAGACACCCAGCAGGGGCAAGAAAGACCTCTTTCCTCTTGCCACTGCGGATGGATGTGTCACAGCAAGTCGAATCATGGAGAAAGCATGAACTTTCCTACGTGCTCTCCAGACATGTCTGTTTTCTCTGCAACCAAGCTCGGTCACTGGCCAAACTCTCAAAACGGCTATGTCTCTGAAATTCCAGGAGGACTGGGGTGCCTGGGTGGCTCAGCCGGTTAAGCATATGCCTTTGGCTCAGGTTATGATCTTAGGGTCCTGGGATTGAACCCCGCATCTGCTTCACCCCCTCCCTCTGCTTCTCTCTCTCTCTCAAATAAATAAATAAAGTCTCAAGAAAAAAAAAAATTCCACGATGATTGTTCCCAGGTGAAGTTCCTGGATTGGGTGCGTTTATAAAATTGTTAGAGGGCCAGGTCTGAGAGAAGCCACCCATCGAGTGGTGAGAACTGGCCACCCAGAGCATAAAATTTTCTAACACTTTTTTTTTTTTTAAGTAGGCTCTGCACCCAACATGGGGCTTGAACTCATGATCCTGAGAACAAGAGTCACATGCTCCACCTACCGAGCCAGCCAGCGCCCCCCCTAGGAACATTTTTTAAGGCTTGTATCACCTCATGGGCCTCACAGCATTGCTATGTGGTAGGTGTTATTAAACCCATTTAACAGATGAGGAAAACGAAGTTTGGGGAGACTAAGTTTTGCCCAAAGTCATGTCACAAATAAGGAGTGGCTCTGGGGACCTAAATCCAAGTCTTTTGATCCTGAGTTCAGTGTTCTAACTGTGAATGCAGCAGAACCAGGAAGTCAGTTCAAATTTACATTCCCACATCAGCAGGAAGAAGTCTGTGAACATTTCTCCGTCACTGATCTCATGACTCATAGGTCCAATTTGTTTGCCAATATCATTTTTATGGTGGTTTAGTCATTTTCCTGACACCGTATGTCTCATGCAAAACAAAATTAAGTAGATAAGATACTGGGGGCCACTCATAAGAAGTTCACATTCCAGAGAAACGATTCAAGTGATAGAACGACGTTTTATGGGTTGTTGGTTTTTTTTTTTTTTTGTTTTGTTTTGTTTTGTTTAAAGTGAGAGCAGAATAAGGGGCAGGCAACTCAAAAAACAGCAGTTTTAGAAGAAAATTGTTCCACCAAGGCAAGATATGTTTTTTCCTTCATCCCATAGTAACTAAGCATTGATTATGTGACAGGCTCTATACTAGCCACTGAGGACACAATGATAAGTCTTAGTCCACACCATCCAGTAACTGGATGTTCCATGGGGATCTAGAAGAATCAACAGGGACTCGGGTGTTAAAAGACCCCCCCAGACATGTGTCTATAAAGTCTTGTGCTGTACTATGACAGGGAAGGACTAACAGAGGCGCTGATCATTTACCCAAATTATAAAGGACTAATAAAATCCGGCCCAAATAAATAAGAGGGAAATGATCATTTCAGAAAATCACCACCACCATGAGTACCACCCACCACCATGTAATTACTTCTTATGAGCCAGACACTGTTGTAATCATTCTGCAGACATTAACTCATCTGACCCCTCACCATAAACCACAAGGAGGTTCTGCAATTATCCCCATTTTTTGG